>CATIWM010061049.1:0-10991 GCA_949671775.1 Mallotus repandus
AACCATAATACATTGTTGGAGGGTGAATTCCTGCAAACCTGAACCACTGTTCAAAACTCAGGTCAATCATCTTAGAATTCAACAATTTGAGTGGAAAAATCCCATCCGAGCTTGGCAGTTTGGTGAAACTTGAAACCTAGCACTAGGTACCATCAATCTCACAGGATGAATACCAATTTCTCTTGCCAACCTTACATCATTTGTCTGGCTTTCAGTAGCAAAAAATAATTTAGTGGGCAATATTCCAATTGAATTCGGAAGGCAAACAAGTTTAGAATTTTTTTCTGCCTTAGAAAATCATTTATCTGGTAACATCCCTCCATCTCTTCTAAACATTTCATCTATCGAGGAATTTTCATTTACAATGAACGAACTCCATGGAACTCTACTAGAGAACATGGGTCGGGCTCTTGCAAATCTCTAAAGCTTTGTGGATGATGGCAACAATTTATCAGGGACGATTCCTGAATCATTGTCCAATGCTTCTCAACTACAAAATCTTGAACTTGCTTTGAATCATTTTACTAGGCAAGTTCCAAGCAATCTTTGCAATCTAAAAAATCTACAAGTGTTAGAACTTGCCATTAATATTTTAGGAAGTAACTTGACAAACGACTGGCTTTTCTTGAAAAATAGTACCAACCTAGTACGACTGGATTTAGCTGGGAATAATTTTAGTGGTGTTTTGCCCGTTTTCATAGGAACTCTATCAACTCAAATAAGCCAATTATATTTAGGAGGCAATCAAATATCTGGAGATATTCCTACAGCTCTAGAGAATCTCATCAACTTGACCTTATTAGGCTTAGAATACAACCTTCTCAAAGGTACCATTCCACCCATTTTTAAGAAGTTATGGAAACTACAATTCTTGACCTTTGAGTCAAACCATTTCTCTGGTCAAATTCGTTCCTCCATAGCTAATCCCACTCCATTGTTTTATCTCTCCTTGTCACATAACAAATTTGAAGGAAGCGTCACCACTGGCCTTTCCAACTGCAAGAATTTGTAGACGTTTGACATATCTGATAATCTTCATAATGGACGTATACCAGACAAGTTGCTTGGACTTTCTACCTTAGTTTCTATTAACATATCCCATAACTTATTCACAGGTAGTCTACCTCTGGAACAGGGCCGGTTCTGCCTTGAGGAAGATGAGGCCACTGTCTCAGGCCCAAAAAAAAATAAGGCCTAAAAATATTGGGGTATATATAAGGTTCCTAAAAAATTAAGGCCCCAAGAAAATAAGGTCCTAAAAAAATAAGATTCCAAAAAAATTAGGGTATATAAGGCCCCTAAAAAAATAATGATATATAAGGTCACAAAAAAATAAGACCCCAAAAAAATTAAGATATATAAAGCCCTAAAAAAATTAAGACCCTAAAAATTTAAGTCACTTGCCTCAGGCCTCTTATTCACTTAATTCGTCCCTGCTCTAGAAGTAGGGAAGATGACAGCTTTGAACACACTGGATGTTTTAAAAAACAAGCTTTCAAGAGAAATTCCTAATTTGCTTGGCGATTGCACAAGCTTGGAATATTTATACATGCAAAAAAATTATTTCCAAGGATCCATCCTTTTAGCTTTTGCTTATCTAAGAAGCCTTGATGCAGACATAGAAGAGCAAGCAATTTGATTCCTAGAAAAATACCAAAAATTGAAGTAGTAGCAGTTTTGTAAATAACTGTAACTTTGGAGTTTCAGATTGTTTTTAGGGCAAATTCTATCATTTAGGCCTTTAAAAAGGCAATTTTATGTTTTAGTTATTTTAGAATTCTTATTTCCTAGTTTGTTTAGGATTGTTTTAGGTTTTTCTTTTTAAGAGCTTTTGTTTTGGCTTTTGGATGTCAGTTTTATAATAGAATTCAATTCTTATTAGATTTCCCAAAATTCCTTGAATTTTGATGCCTATATCATGAATTTGAGAATTGCAGGTTGAAGAAGATAAATGATTGGTAGTCGTGCGCAATTCGACAATCATTAATATTTGTCCCAACATTCTTCTGCAACGTCCGTTTGGTATCAAAGTTGTGCTCCTCTGACAAGATGTCACGTAGAAGACAACAACAACCCTAACAGCAGCGTGATGACCAACATCGCTCTGAGCAGTGGTTCAAACAACAAATGGAACCAATGGATCAGTGGATTGACACTATTATAGAACAACTCACGGAGAGAATGGCTGAGTTGTTAGCCAACCAAATAGGGGGTAGCTGAACCAGCGACGAGTCCCTAGTGCTGACGACTTGAGGAATCCTTTTGCGGAAGGGAACGATGACGAAGACGACTATGGTGGAGTTTATTATGATGTGCCATGTTGACATCATCGACAGCATGATGAGAACGATGATAGGAGATGATGGGAGGCAGGTATGCGAACTGAGATTCCTGAATTTTGTGGTTCCTTAAAACCAGAAGAATTTCTTGACTTGTTGGCTACAATGTAGGAGCTCTTGAAGTTTAAGAGGGTGCCAGAGGCTCAACGAGTACCATTAGTGGAAACCAGGTTTCAAGATAGGGCGATGGCTTGGTGGCAGCAAACTAAACAGACCCGAGTCTGGTTGGGAAAGTCAAAAATCATGACTTGGGAGAAGATGAAGAAACAGATGCATGCCACATTCTTGCCTTTTAATTTTCAACGTTTATTGTACCAGAGGTTGCAAAATTTGAGGCAAGGGAGCCATTCAGTTGATGTTTATACAACTGAATTTTACTAGCTAATTGCTCATAATGAGGTGCATGAGACAGAGGACCAATTGGTTGCTCGATATATTCGGGTTTAAGAGAGCATATTTAGAGACAGTAAACATGTTTGATCCTATGTCTATTTATGTAGCACACCAACAGGCTTTGCAGGTCAAAAAGACATGACCAAGTGGTTTTATGCAAACTTCTGGAAATGGGAGAGGAGGAGGCAGTAGTGTTATGAGTCATGTGGGTGGTGGAATGGCGCAAGGAGTTGCTGGAACCAAACTAGGGGTAGTGCCAACCACTGTACAAAAGGCTAGTTCAAGTAGTGGGATTAAATGCTTTGCATGTGGAGAAGTGGGTCACATGCAGTATGAGTGTAAAAAGAGGGGGGAAAAAGTAATGTTTGCTGAGGTAGATGAACAATATGATGATGAAGAGGTCGCTGACTTAATAGGCAATCCGGTATTTGATACAGATGATGTTAATGACGAGTTTATGACTGGTGATGTAAGGGCTGCTTTGATAGTGTGGAGGTCCTACCTAACACCTAGGGCTACTAATGATGAGTGGCTGCAAAATAATATTTTCCAGTCTACATGCACTATTAAGGGAAAAGTTTGCAGATTTGTGATTGATGGAGGTAGTTGTAAGAATATAATTGTACCAGAGGCGGTCCAAAAATTGGGAATTCAGACTGAAAAGCATCCTAAGCCTTATAAGTTAGCATGGTTAAAATAAGGGGGCGAGGTAATAGTGTCAAAGTGTGCCTTGATTTCCTTTTCTATCGGGGCAAAATATAAAGATGAGGTTTAGTGTGATGTGATAGCCATGGTTGCATGTCATTTGTTACTGGAATGTCCTTAGTAGTTTGATCCGGATGTGACTCATAACGGGAGACTAACACTTACAGTTTTATGTTTGAAGGAGTGAAAATTGTGTTAGTGCCAAATAAGGATCATGATCAGTCCAAGCAGGTTCAGGAAGGCAGCAAGGGCTGTGTTAATTTGTTAAGCTTGGAGCAGTTTGACAGGATCATGCAGGAATCTGAAGTTGTTTATGTCCTATTTGGAAAGTGGGTGGACAAAGAGATAGTGGTTCCTAATGCAGTCTTACCACTCCTGGAAGAGTTCAGTGATGTGTTTCCAGAGGAATTTCCTGAAGGGTTACCTCCCATACGAGATATCCAACATCAGATTGATCTTGAACCAGGTGCAGCCTTGCCGAATTGACCATACTATAGGATGAGTCCTATTGAGCATGAAGAGTTAAGGAGGCAAGTGGAAGAGTTACTGGCTAGGGGATATATTCGAGAGAGTTTAAGTCCTTGTGCAGTACCAACCCTTCTAACACCAAAGAAGGATGGTTCTTAGCGGATGTGAGTTGATAGTCGGGCCATTAACAAAATAACTGTCAGATATCATTTTTCTATTCCTAGATTGGATGACTTACTTGATCAACTTAGTGGGGCCATAATTTTTACTAAATTGGATTTAAAGAGTGGCTATCATCAAATTCAGATTCGAGCTAGAGATGAATGGATTGAAGGGACTGTATGAGTGGCTAGTCATGTCGTTTGGGTTATCAAATGCACCAAGCACTTTTATGCATGTTATGAACCATATTTTGAGGCCTTTCATTAGTAAGTGTGTTATTGTGTCCTTTGATGACATTTTGGTTTATAGTGCTAACCCAGATGAGCACCTTAGTCAGTTCTGAGAAGTCCTCACTATGTTGCGTAGGGAGAAATTCTATGCTACCCTTAAAAAGTGTGTTTTCTTTACTGGTAGTGTGTTGTTTCTTGGGTATGTTGTGTCGGGTAAGGGCTTGTAGGTAGATGAGTCCAAGGTTGAGACTGTGAAACATTAGCCAACACCTACTACCATTACTGAGGTGAGGAGTTTCCATGGATTGGCTTCATTTTATAGGCATTTCATTCCTTGTTTTAGTAGCATTATGGCGCATATCACTGATTGCATGAGGCAGGTAGGAAAGTTTGTGTGGACATATGAGGCAGAAAAGGCATTTGATTTGATCAAATTAAGACAGCTCCTATTTTAATGTTTCCTAATTTTCATCATCCTTTTGAGTTGCATTCAGATGCTTCTAAGGTGGGAATTAGGGTTGTTTTGAGTCAAAATAGTAAACCATTAGCGTATTTCAATGAGAAGTTATCAAGGCCCAGATTGCGTTATAGCACTTATGATGTCGAATTCTATGTTGTGGTTCAAGCTATTAAGCATTGCCATCATTATTTGTTTCAGCAAGAATTTATTTTGTATACAGATCATGAGGCATTAAAACATTTATACAGGCAAGATAAGATTTCTACTAGGCATGTGAATTACGTTGCTTATCTTCAAAGGTTTCCTTTTGTGGTTAAGCATAAGTCGGGTGTTACCAACAGAGTGGCTGCTGCGTTGACTAGGCGAAAGACTCTATTGACTAAAATGTCCATTGAAGTTCTTGGTTTTGATTCCTTTGTAGAATTATTTGAAACTGACCCATATTTTTCTGCTATTGTGGCTAAGGTTAAAGCAGGTGAAAGAACATATTTCTTGTTGCATGATGGATTTCTATTTAAGGGTAACCAGCTACGTGTTCTAGATTGTAGCTTGCATCTGCAAATCATTAAACAGTTGCATGGTGAAGGGCATGTAGGATGAGAAAGGACTGTGCAATTGGTGCAGGTTCATTATTTCTGGCCTACTATTTATAAGGAAGTTGAAAAGGTGGTGCAGAGATATCACATTTGCCAGGTTTCTAAAGGAATAGCATCTAATGTGGGTTTGTACATGCCATTGCCAATTCCTTTGCAGCATTAGGTGGAGCTCAGCATGGATTTTGTGCTAGAATTACCACTCACACAGTGATGTAATGATTCAATATTTGCGGTAATTGATCGGTTTTCAAAAATGGTGCACTTTATTCCATGTAAAAAAACCACATATGTTGTTCGTGTGGCTCAATTTTTCTTTCAAGAGGTTTATAGACTGCATGGATTGCCTATTTTTATTATGTCTAATCGAGATACCATGTTTCTTAGTTATTTTTAGCGAAGTTTGTGGAAAATGGTGAACACGCAGCTTAATTTCAGTAGTGCTTATCATCCATAAACAGATGGGCAAACTGAGGTGGTGAATCCATCCTTAGGTAATCTGTTGAGGTGCTCAGTAGGTAAGCATGTGAAAAGCAAGGATCAGAAGTTGTGTCAAGCAGAGTTCACTTATAATCATGCTATCAATCGGAGTATTGGTTTTTGTCCTTTTGCTGTGGTGTATTCTGTTGTACCACGAGGACCGCTGGATTTGATTCCTCTTCTAGATAAAACAAGAGTTCATGACAAGGCAGAGAATTTTGTTATTGGATTACAGGAAATTCTTAAGGTTGTCCATAAAAATTTAGCCAAAGCTGCTTTCAAATATAAGCAGGCTGTTGATAAGAAGAGGTGGTATGTCCAGTTTGATGTGGGGGATTATGTATGGGCAATTCTCACAAAAGGAGAGATTTCCTACATGTGATTATAATAAGTTGTCTGCCAAGAAGATTGGACCACTTGAAGTTATTGAGAAGATTAATCTTAATGCCAACCGTTTTAAGTTGCCTAGTCATATTCGAACTGTGGATGTTTTAATGTTAAGCATTTGATTCCATATGCAGGTGATTCCTCCGATGAGTCAGATTCATGGGTGAATTCTGTCCACCCTGGGGAGAATGATGTGGACATAGAAGAGCAAGCAATTCGATTCCTAGAAAATTACCAAAAATTGAAGTAGTGACAGTTTCATAAATAACTGCAACTTTGGAGTTTCGGATTTTGGCGATTCAAAAGGCCAATTTGATAGGAAACGGACCAAAGATCAAGAGTTACTAGCTTTGCTTATGAGGCCAATTTTTTTTAAGGCAAATTCTATCATTTAGGCCTTCAAAAGGCAATTTTATGTTTTAGTTGTTTTAGAATTCTTATTTCCTAGTTTTAGTTATTTTAGAATTCTTATTTCCTAATTTGTTTAGGATTGTTTTAGGGTTTTCTATTTAAGAGTTTTTGTTTTGGCTTTTAGATGTCAGTTTTATAATAAAATTCGATTCTTATTAGATTTCCCAAAATTCTTTGAATTTTAATGCCTATATCTTGAATTTGAGAATTGCAAGTTGTAGAAGATTAGCGATTGGTAGTCGTACACAATTCAGCAATCGTTAATATTTATCCCAATATTCTTCCGTTATGTCACGCCTTCAAAAATTGGACCTCTCAAGAAATAATCTTACTGGAACAATCCCACATTATCTACAGAACCTTCCATTTATATTATATTTGAATCTTTTTTTCAACGATCTCGAGGGTGAGATTCCAACAAAAGGAGTCTTAAAAAATGCAAGTGCATTGTCCATGGTTGGCAACCATAAGCTTTGTGGAGGTGTGCCACAACTCCATCTGCCAAAATGTCAGTCCAGCATGACGAAGCATAAGAACCATGCCACAAAGTTAACAGTCATAATCACCTGTGCAATCCTATTCGTGTTTTTGCCCTTTTTAGTCTTTCTTTTTGCTTTAAGGAGAAGAAAAGTGAAAAGGAATTCTTGTACTTCACCCTTAATGAAGGACTGCCCTGTAAAGGTTTCCTATTGAGATCTTTATCAGACAATAAATGGATTCTCTTCCAACTATTTAATAGGATCCAATGGCTTTGGTGCTATTTATAAAGGATTTCTCAATTAAGTAGGAAAACTAGTAATTATTAAGGTTCTCAAACTTGAAGAAAAGGGTGCTTCCAAGAGTTTTATTGCAGAATGCAAAGCACTCATGAATGTTCAGCACTGGAATCTTGTTAAGCTTTTAACCTACTGCTCTAGCTTGTATAATAAAGGTAATGAATTCAAAGCTATAAGTTTTGAGTTCATGGAGAATGGAAGCCTAGAGAAGTGGTTGCATCAAGTTAATGATGATAACAACAATGAAACAAGAAGCTTGAATTTCCTTGAGAGGTTGGATATTGCTATCAATGTGGCATCTGCAATGCATTATCTCCATGACCTTTGTGAAAGTCTAATCATTCATTGTGACTTGAAGCCAAGCAATATTCTCCTTGATGACAACATGGTTGCTCATGTGAGTGATTTTGGTTTGTCTAAATTCTTCCCGACCGCCAGTGATGCATCTCAGAGTCAAATAAGCTCAACTGGAATGAAGGGGACCATTGGCTATGCTCCACCAGGTAAAAATCATACTGAACTCTGTTAAATGACATGGATTAACCATACTAAAATCTTCTAAATGACATGGATTAACCAATACTAAAAAAATTGAATGCATCAGTCTACTATGGGAATAATGGGTGTCAACAGTCTCAAAATAAGCATAATAAATATTTTTTAGTGATCTTAATGTTTTAACATGCCAATTTGTATTTAATGCAGAGTACGGAATGGGAGGAGCAGCATCAAAATAGGGGGATGTTTAAAGTTTTGGGATCCTTGTGTTAGAGTTATTCTCAGCAATAAGGCCAATAGATAAAATGTTTGAAAATGGTTCAAATATGCACATCTTTGTGAAGAATGCATTGCCTGAAAGACGTACACATATTATAGATCCAACTCTTGCAACATCTGAAGAATAAAAAAACCAAAGACATTTAAGCCAAATGATTGTAAAAGAGAAAGAATGCTTGATTATGGTGTTTAGAGTTAAAATTACATGTTCGAATGAGCTGTCAAAAGATAGAATCAATATAGGGGACATTGCTAAAGAACTGTATTTGATCAAAAGTGCTCTTCTTGGAGTTCGGATCTATGGATAAAGAACATGCATTCCTCAAGCTGATCAAGAACAAGTAAGCGTTCTTTTTCCTTTCTTTCTTTCTTTTTTTCCCTTTTGAGATGGTGATATAAATCTGCCTAATAGTACTGATCAATTTTTTAACTCAATTCAGCGGAATGAGATTCTTGCAGGGATAGCATAGCCAGGTAAAATGTTCCCATAGTTTGCCTCTATTGTTAGTCTTCACCTGTTCTTTATAACAAAATAATAACATCTATGTGTAACTTTGGAACAAAATAATATGTGTAAAAGTAGGCAAAAATGCGTACAATATTACTGCTTTAACTCCTTTTTATATATTTGTGCTTATATGATAAAGAACATCAACGATAAATGCCAGATTCTTATGTTCATTGTTAATGCAATATGGTCATCACTATTAATTTATGTACTTATTGCTAATTTGCTAGCCCATTTATAGGCACTAGATACAAATACGCAAGGCAATGTCTTATAGTAAGTTGCAGAAAGACTATGCACCTAAAGTATCAGTGTTTAATCCAAATGAACATATGAACATGAGAATTGCCTCGCCTAGCCTTTCATCTGACTAGCTGAAGCTTACATGCACTAAGGCCAGAAACCCTGAATAAGTTGTAAGCCCCCTTCTTAATGTGGCACCTACTAGATGTGTGCATGCGACCAGCGGGCTATTTACCATTTTATGGTAAAAAAAAAATTTATTTCCAAATTTTTGGTGATTTTAAAAGTAATTTCCCGTTTTAAGGCACTTCTATTTTTTTATTAAAAAAATAAAAAAAACTACTACGAGTAGCGGAATTACAAAAAGACAAATGAATTCGGGTCAAACCGCTACTCCCATTAGCGGAACTAATTTAAATATTTTTCTCTCCTCTTGACGAGATGACTGACTGCAGAAAGGTTGAATTGCTCTACTGCCAGTAGCAGAATGTGTTTGCATTGGCCATCCCAGCACACAAGGTCTCGTCTGCAGCAGCTTTAAGCCTTTCTGCTACTGCCAGTAGCAGAAGGTTTTTGTTCATCGTGCCTTTTCAACGCCCAGTAAGGCATGATTGTGTAATCCCATTGTCAGAGAGATTCACCCATTATGCTAGTCCCAGTAGCGGAGTGGTTGAGAATTCTTACCCTTAAATATTTTCCCTTCTGCAGCAAAAACTCACCTTCACTTTGATGCATTAACCTCTTGCCTGCCTACCTTCTTTCCTTAGCTACTTCTCTCAGTTTCTTTCAGCCAAAATATTTTTTAAGCTTGTTCATTTCTTCTTTGGTTAATCCACCAGTTCCTATTTTTAAGAAAAAGGTAAATTGTAATATATGTATTATATGTATTGTATTGTTATGTTTGCGAAATTTATTTTTTGTATTAAGTGAAAAAAATGTTATATATTTAGATTTAAATGTATGAAATTTCGTTTATTTAGGTTAAAAAAATATATTAGAAAGTTAGTTAAAAATAATAATATAATTAGTTAGGGTTGTAAATTTATATATATTGCTATATTTTGTTTATATAATTAGTCAGTATTTTATATTTATCACCTTATACATTTTTTTTTTGAAGGTGATATTGAGGAGGTGAAAATTTAAAGTTAAAAAGGTATGTTTTGTTAATAATTCGATTATTCAGTATATTGATGAGTGGAAAAAAAATTGTTATATTTTGTTAGATATAATTGTTATTTATTCATTTATGGATATTTTGTGACATATAATTGTTGTTAAATTACTTTTGTTGATTTTTTATTTAATTTTTTTGGGTAATTAATTTGATAGTAAAAATAATTTATATCAATTTTTGTTTATATCAGTTTTGTTATGTAGTAAATGAACTTTATATTTTTATAGCATGTAGTTAATATTTTGAATATTGTTTAATTTTTTTATTTCATTAGATATTAAGAAGAATCAAAATTATTTAGTCAATTTTTTTATATATTATCTTATATAATTTGGATTTAGGACCAAAATTAATTTTATAATTATTTTGTGGTGAAGCATTTTTATTTATGCAGATAGTGAGAAATGTCTAGGTAGTTAGGAAGAAAAATATGTAATTAGTTATTTAAAAAAATGAAATTTAGTAAAAATATGTAATTACTTATTTATAAAAATTAGTTAAGAAAATATGTATTTAGGTAGTTAGTAAAAATATGTATTTGTTATTTAATTAGTTAATAATAAAAATTGATATCATTTCTTATTTATATAACTTTTGTTATGTAGTTAATAAAATTTATATTTTATTAGCATGTAGTTAAAAAAAGTATATTAAAAAAATATTTTAGTGAAAATATTCATAGTTATTATTTTTAAATATTGTCTTATATATATTTTTTACTTTTTATGTTGTGTAAAATATATGATTATAATATGTTGATTATTTATAGCATGTCTTATTTATTTAATGATGTGATTTAGTTAAAAAAAATTCTTTTTATAATTATTTTGTTGTAAAACATTTTAGTAACAATTAGTTAATCATAAAAATTATTTTTTGGTA
>CATIWM010061105.1:0-17569 GCA_949671775.1 Mallotus repandus
AAATTAGGGTTTAATGAAATTGCATATAATTAGGGAATAAGATAGTAATTAATAAAATAAATCTAAATAAACACAAGACTAAAAGAAGTTGGTATTCCCTATCTAGAACTCCTGGTTGTGGTGCTAGCTTGTATTAGAGAATCGAGTTACCACCATTTTCGATTTGTCTCAGTTATTACCCTGGATGGCGACTCCTCATCTCCACGCCATGTCTTTGTGACAGTGGTTAGTGTGTTCCCTAGAGCCCTGAGCTCAAACAGTGTCGCAGATGCAATAAACTTGGGCGCGCGATAAACCCCGCCTTCTACACCTTAAATTCATTTTTATTTTTGTAAAATCCTTCTCAGTGAATTTCACAAAATTTTATAGAATTCATTTGCAAATCCAAATGATGTATGTTTGGTTTAAATGAATTTTGTATGAAATTCATTTGCAATTCCAAATTTTTAAATTTGTGGAATTGATTATAATTAAACCAAATTCTATCAAAATGGTTGGAATTTTCAAATGAATTCCACAAATTTTAAGTCTATACTTTTAAATGACTAAAACACTCATCCTTACTTTTATTTTGAAAAGCATATTTATATTCAGAATGGTATATTTGACAAAAACATAAATTCTAGATTTATACCAAACACAATATAACAAAATATGAAATTTATTTTAAATGAATTTTATAAATTATTCATTTAAACCAAACACACTTCATTAATAAAAATTCATTTGTAAATGAATTCTATTTGGAATTCATTTCCAAATGAACTGAATTTTTTTTATTAGAATTGAACCAAACAAGGGTTAAAATTATATAACTTTAGTATCAACTACTATTAATAATAAAAAAATTTCAAAAATTTAGTAAATTATTAACCGTGTTGATAGAAATTTATATATGGTTTTATTGAATTATTATTATCTATAAAAATTTATACTAGTATTATCAATTGTATTGTATATTCATAATAGAATTGTGTATCTTTAAACTTTATATGTTTACTATTTATACTAATTAAAGATAATTTAAATATTAAGTGAATGCTATATACATTATTTAATTTAATATTAAACAAATAAATATAATAAAAATACTATAATTTAGTATCAATTATTATAAATTACGTATTTATAATTTAAATTAATTTAATCTTTAAACTAAATAAAATAAAAATTATGCATTTATAATTTAATATTACCTAGTACTAATTTATAAATATTAATATTCAATTTTAAATTAATAGTAAATATAATTTAAATTATAAATTATATTTAATTTATATAATATTATTATAAAACTATAACTGTAATATCATAAATTAGCAATTTATATATATATTTTATATTATTATATATAATAGAATTTAATAACAATTTATTATTGAATAAAAAATTATAATAAAACTACATAATTTTAATATTAACCTAATTACTTAATAATGCATAAATCTAAACTTAAACTTAGTTTTGAACTTTTAATTCGATTCTCATATAGAAAAAAATAAGGATAATTTTTGCCTATATCCGGTCTATTGAGCTTAATTGTTAGATGCACCGTTAAAAAGACACATGTCTCTTTTCTATTCGCTAAGTGTAACCAAAGGAAAGGAAATTCGCCGCCCTCACCTCTTTCTATTTGTTTCACCGTCATTCTTTGTTCCGTCGCCGTTCTCATTTTCTGCCATTCTTTGTTTCACCGCCGTTCAGCCCTTCACTCCGTCTCGCACCAGTCATCGCAAATCGCACCACTCCGTCTCCCACCAGTTCAGCCGTTCTCTTCGTCTCGCACCGCACCGTCTATCACCAGTCCATCGCAGAGACGTGCTCGTTCGTCGGTCCTGAACCAGAAAGCAGAAACTGCAGAAAGTGGGAGGCTAATTTCTTCTAGCTGATAAAAAAGGTATACACTCTTCATCAGATTCAGATTAAAAGTTAAAATCCATGAAATGCATGATTCTGTCTGTGTTTTAGTTGATTAACAAAATGGTTCACACACGATCTCAAATAAAATGGTTCAGACACAATCTCAAAATCCATGAAATGCATTAAATTTTCATGCTGTCATTTGCAAGGGCAGTACTGGACTGCGAATGGAAATGGATTATAGCTAGCTAATACCTGATGAGTTGTTTAGCAAACACTGCCAGTGCAAATTCGACTAATTAACTAATTTGGAGAATTCAGTTGGTTTTGTTTGTGATATGATAGTGAATTGTTGTTGAGATTTTACAGATTAATTAACTATTATTGCTCTATGTTGTTGTACTGTATCTATGGCATATGTAAGTAGCCACTTTTTTTTTTTTTTTTATAAAATTAAAAAAGCTGACATATGCGAAAGCCAATTTCAGACCCTTGTGAAAAAAATATATATATTTATAAAGTTTCATTGCCTGTTTTGAAAAAAATTTAGCTTGTTGATGGTGGTCTTCTTTGCCGATGGTGATTATTGGGCACTGCTTTACTTTGCATTTAGATGAATGCTCTTTTTTTTCGGTCTTTATGTCTAGGAAGCTTCTGTTGGTGACACTTATTATGTGATTGTATGAGTGCTTTAAAAAAAAAAAAAAGGTACCTTGTATTTAAATGCAATTTCTTTGGAATTAAAATTCTTGTTAAAATTTGCTTCGGTTTATAGAATAGCCTTGCTTTGGTAACATAACAGTATAGTGGTCTTGAACTTGGACTTGGTGCTTAAAATATTGTTTCATTACCTAAAAGGTTTTTTTTTCACTTATTGTGAATTGTGATTGTGGTTTTGACTGAATGTAGCTTTTCCATCTTATCTGAAAAATCATACTTGCATTTTCTTGGTTTTGAAAATATAGGGTTCAAAATTTAAAATAAATTTACTCTGAATCTCTACAAGTCCGAAAAGATGCAAAAATCATATTTGGGAACTAATGGACTTCTGCTTTACTTCCATATGTGGGAACTGAACAACTTATGGGTCTGTCTCACTTGTGCTGTATTGCATGCTCTCTTGTGGATACTCTGAATCTCAACAATTCTGAAAAGATGCAAAAGTCATGTTTGGGAATTAAAGGACTTGATAATATTTGGGAATGAAAGATTCAATTCTGAATTTATGTTTGGTTTTTTTACTTGATAATATAAATATATCGTAGTTTTTTATTATTTTACTTGAAAATAATGTGCCAATTAACACACATTTTTGTATATATGTAAGCGGAAGGATAAAGAGCTTGAAGAATAATGTGCCAATTAACACATTTATAAGCGTTTTCTGAGAATCTGGAGTTCAAACCTCACGTACTAACCAACATAAAGAAACCTCCCCTCAATTAACCAAAAAAAAAAAAAAATCAGAAAAATGGAAAAATTCGATTGGGTTTTGCTTTTTTAATCCATGATTAGTGTTCTTAATCACTAATTAAATTCATAATCGAAGAACCAATCCAACCTCTTGAATTTTTTTTTTTCAATCTCTCTTTCTCTATATTCTGTTAGAGATCGATTGTTGTTTTGTCGCTTTTGGCCCTTTTGATTCTCCATTTATTGGTAAGTCTTTGCTCTGAATTTGAAGTTCGATTTTTACGGTTTTTTCTTGTGGGTTTTCCGTTTCTAAGATCTGTGTAAATCCAGGGTTTTTGAGGAATTGTTTTTTTAATGAATTTATTATTATTATTATTATTATTGTAGCTCCAATTCATTAAAATTTTAATGTTAATGGAAAAAATTGGAGTTTTGATTTTGGATTTGTTAGTGCATGTTGTAATTGAAGTAATCATGTTATTGATTTTGCAGTATTTATTAGTTTACGATATTTGCTTCATTTTTGTTGGATTGTGAAAATAATGCATTTTTTTATTGATTCTGTTGTATTATGGTGTTTGTCATTGTTAAAAGTCCCCAAGAAGCCTTGTCATCTCATCCTTGTTTGTGCTTAAATTATGTAAGGATGAGGAAAAAATGAATGATCATAAAGAAATTTTATCGAAAGGCACATGATGGTGTGTAATCGTTCGAGAAGAAATTTGTTATAAATGACTGCTAGGAAGGAACATCTGCTGCTGTTTCTTTTACATGATATTCTTGCAGCTCTGGTGTTTATTTTCATGTTGATATAATGTATTCGTTTTGGTGGAGTGTTGTTTGTTTTATTTATTTTCTTTCATACTTATGTTATAGGAAAATGGACGGGTCAAATCACCGAGGTGGCAGTAGCAATGATGTTATTTTACTGAATTATAAACTTGGAAAAACTCTTGGAATTGGGTCATTATGCTAGTTCTGATTCTAATCAGTAACAGGAAAATTAATTAATAATTTGCTTAATTATGTGTAGCAATAGTAGTGTACTCAGCTCTTTGCATAATTAAATGAATGCCCACCTGTTATTGTTGATGTAATATTACCTTGTTGGCATGTTTCTTCTGGTGTGTGTGAATTGATTATTGGTGTTTTTTTTCCTGCATAATTTGTATATGTTGTTTATATGATGTCTGAAGAAATTTGGTTGTTTATTTATTTATTTTTCAGTTCAGGATATTTAGAAGTACTGCAAAATAAATATGGCAGCTAGGCGTAATGTTGGTTATTCTCCTCTTCCTGTTGATGATGATTATGACACTGTTAGGCATGATCGTCGATTTGAGTATAAACCTGGAGCTTATGATAAAATCCCTTGGAAATCCATTGCCCTTGCGCTCTTTTTGCTCAGTCTTGGGTCCTTACTTCTCTTTCTTTCATTCTTCATCTTGACTGGTCATATGGGTGGAGAGAAGTCCCAAGCTTATGGTCTCTTGGCGCTTGGAATCCTTTCTTTCATGCCAGGTATGTTGAAACGTAATGGGTAAATTGATTGCATGTTTTTTGTGGTGACTATGAGTGAAATATTTGTGTTTTGGTAAATGAACCTGGGAAATGTTTACTTGTTCTATTATTTACGTGTAAATTGGAATATGTTCTTTGATTCGAGAACAGGTTAATTGTAAGACAGTTAAGCTTTTTGTGGGTGATGCTAAAATTCAGGGCATGTAGAGGAAAGGAATTTAGAGAAAGTGTTCCTTTTCTGGACCAACCCAAGGAAGCAAATGAAAGAAAGCATGTGAGGAGAAATTTATTAGGGCACAGGCATCTGAATAAAATATCATACTACTACATTCGATCTATATGCAACTAGCTTGTAATCTAGAATAGAGATTGTGCAGGATTTGTCCTGGATTGAAAATAGGTTTATGTTTAATAAAAAATTCATTCAATCATTGCTGAGAGTGGGATTTTTAAGTTGCTTTCTATTGTTTGAAATTGTAGGCAAGCTCTCAAACCTAGGTAGCCAAAGGGTAAGAAAATGTGACTGGGGAAATTTGATCTAATTTGACCAGACCCTTAGGTCCACACCAATATTTTATATGGCCTGTTCACTTTAACTGCTTTGTGCTTTCTTCACTTTGTGAATAATCTGGGATGATGTGCCTTTTCAGAAGTTAGATAAATACTCAATGAGCATTTTTGCTTATTATGTCTGTCTGTCAGCTAAGTTATAATTTTCATCCTCTCTCCAAAGCACCTTGCTGTTGCACTTGTTGCCTATTTACATCATATTACTTTTTGGCAACAAGTTAAAAGAAGTTTCCATCTGTATTATGTTAAAAGTCTGGGTTGTGGCTTTGGCATTATGAAACCAATAGAGTGGCTTTATTGCTTCAACAAGTTTCAGAAACCCACATAGGTAAACGAGGTGGATCTGGGTGTATAATAGCAGCGGCCTCTCACATCCTCTACCTCTGTGACAACTGCATCTGTGTTCTGCCATTACGCCGAGAGCCAGTTGGTCTCAGATTTGGGTATTTAATAGAGTTGAACCTAAGTCGAAGCAGGAACAGACCAACAAATTTTGGTTTAGGCACATTAGGTTCTAAAGCCTTCAGTAAAGCATGATTTTCAAAGTGTAAAACTGTGGAAATTATAGCTTATGAACAAAAAATATCCCCCAAGCCACTTTTATATCCTAGTCTTGTGTGGTTGCTCTTGAAGCATCAGATTTAAACTTGATCAAGATAGGCAGATGTTTTACCTGTCATCAATTTCATCTTTAACCATGATATGCAAGAAAATATGTAGCCTTTCTTTTGGCGATCTATGATTCTATCTTGGTCATTCAATTTTGATGATTTTTGTGCATGCGGATAATGTTTCCTTATGGAATTTTGTGTAGAAATTGGATCACTAATGAATTAAATGGCATTTTAGACTTTTGTAAGGTGCTAGAAACTTTGGCTGTTTGATTTTTTGCTCCCTTTCTCTTCAGTTGTGTTGGACAAGTTGGTGTTATACTGCTGTAGAAATTTATTCCTTTCCTATCAGGATTCCTACTCTCTGTTGTGTCAAAAGTGGTGGGAAAGATCATAGTCACGTTATGGCAGGATAACCTGAATTCATTTTTTCTTTTGAAGGAGTTGAAACCGCTGATTTCTGAACACCTTGAATGATCTTAATTTAATATTATTGTCATTATTAGTGGTTCTATAGATGCATTCTTGAAGACAACTTGCCTTGTCATGCATAGCCAAGATATTGTTGATCGAAACAAAGAAGTTTTGGTGTAGTAAGCTAGAAATGATAATGGCATTCTCTTAAGTTCAGAAAAACATCGTGGATATATTGTAAGTTTTTTAATTGTGGAATTAGGGATCAAGACCTGTCACTGATACACTCCATAAAACCACTTACAAAATAGGACCTCAATTGTATGAAGAAGTCTCTTCAGAGAATTTGGTCTTTTATCTTGAGATGCAATCAGACACTATAGTGCACGTCCTGTATATCTTTTGTCTTGCCATTATTATGTAATTTTTTTTCACAATGCTGCTTGGGAACCTGCAATTATTTTTTATGTTTTGCACATAATCTTCAGCATACAATAGAATGTTACCTTGAATTTCAGATTCCTGAAGCATTGATGCCGCATGCATTAATGAATTCTCGTTGTGAACTCAACTGACTGGCATTTCACTATCTTTTGCTTGTGGCTTCAGGTTTCTATGAAACTCGGATAGCATATTATTCATGGAGAGGTGCAAAGGGATATCAGTTTGGGTCAATTCCAGATTACTAAGATGTGTCTAGTAGCCTTCGGTATCTAGTAGCTATAAGAGTTTGGATATGATGCCTTCAGTATCTAGTAGCTATAAGAGTTTCGGCTATTCCTAAGTTCAAGCCGGGTGAATCCAAAGAGGGGCAAAACTCCTTACTACTTGGATCAATAACAGTTGATTCACATAAATGACATTTTATTAGCAGTTGTTACACTTCACACTTTTAGATTTTTATGTGTAATGCTATTTTTATATTTTCATTGATGTATGCATGAATAAAATTTACACAAACAGAAAAAACATAAGATATTCAATATCATGATGATTGATTATTATTAACATTATTTATTTATTATTATTATTATTATTGTTATTAAATTACTATTGGAGGATGTATAATAGTGTTATAAAAATAGAATTTATAATGGTTTAGGAAAAATGATTGAGTAATTTGAGATAAAAAAAATACATATTTTATAAATAATTTTAGAATTTGAGTAGTATTAGAATATATATATGTAGGTGGCGGGGGTTTAGCACTCACTCAAGTGTTGGCGACCACAACACTGTGTAAGCTCAGGACCCACTAGGAAATACGACAATCCGGATAAAAATTGGGACACACTTATATGACAACTGGATTCTACGGAGGTTTTCATAAATTGTCATCAGAGAACGGATTCGGAAAGTGGGTATGGACGTTTGAATGTCCATCCGACTTTGCGGTCGGCCTCCGTTTATGTTTCGTGTTTTATTATCTTTAATTATACAATTGTTTCTTTATTAACATGCAAATTATAATTGCTTTCAATCAATTGTCAAATTTTACATTAATGTCCTAGTTTGCAGATTAATCTCATTTCATGCATTTAAGTTCCAACAATCATCGAAAATAAAAATTTACAACCATTCATTCCAAATAAATGGGGAAAGGATTAAGGATTACAATACTTTACTTCAAATAGGAGAGAAATAAACAGAAAATATACCAAAAATAAACTCTAATATACAGATAATATACGGAAAATAAATCAAAAATATATTGAAAATAAATTGTCACAAAACCTCTTAAGAACTAATTAAGGGGATTGATCTCCTATAAATGGAGCATCAGTCCAGATTCCCGCAATAAACAAAATCAATCTCCCAAAATACAAAAAAAGGATTCTACAAAATAAATCATGAAGTTAGTTCATAGATCAAGCTAGATAAAAATTGAAATAGACAGATGTCTAAACATTAATCTAACAGAAATAGAATATAATCATGCATAGTGTATTGGAAGTATGGAGAACATGGATATTTAGAGAAATCAGGCAAAAATCACAAAAGAATGCTTAAGGCAGGGCTGTATCGCCCTGTCAGAGTGGCCATCGCCACTTGAAGAAAGGCGATGCCTCTTGACCAAGAGGTGATCGCCTCTCAGCCAAATGCTACAACACTAACACATTTGCTTAACTTCTACGTAAAGCAAGACAATCACAAACAAGTAGCTAAGATCCTACACAATTGTTAAGTACTCTTAAATCATCATGCTATCAAGATGATGCAAAATACAAAATAATCAATAACCTAGAGGACAATAGGTGAAGAGAAAAACAACTATATAAATCAAGAACTTGAAGACTAAAATGGAGGTTCTCACTGATTTAATCAAGCTTGATATCCCTAACTTGGCCCTCAGAAGCTGATTGTGGATTAAAACTTCCTTCAAATGCAAGAGTTCCTACTTCTCTTTCAAGAAAAAATCCTTTCCTAGCACAAAGCACCTTCTTCTTTAAGAGCCTTTCTTCTCCTCTTCTTCTCTATCTTTTTTCTTCAGCTCTCAAGAACGTCCTCCCTGAAAATCGCTTAACCCCCCTTTTCCTCTTTCGTCCTTCTCCTTTTTAAGCTCCCAAGACACCACCCACCACCGTACTCTCTTTCCCATTATCACCTTTCCCCTAGCCTCTTTCTTTTTTCTTAAAAAAACTCCTTTCCCATATAATTATTGCAAAGCAAGGTCAGGTGGGGCCACCCACTTACTGTAATTGCCATGATGCATTTAATGCAGCAGCAAGTGGGCAATGGAACAGACGATCGCCTCTTCGAGGAGGCAATCGCCTGTTGACCTTCCTATCTAAGAGGCGATCACCTTCTGGGTCCTCGGGCTGGGCTTGGATGTTAGGTCGTGGGCGTGGGCTTAGTTATGGGTTCTAAAATGGTTTTAGGCCTATTCACGAAGGATTTTCAGACTTCTCTTGCATTTAAACTTTGAGGTTTCATCATCGGGCTTTTATTACGAGCCAATTAAACTGAACAATCACAGTTTGTCCTCTATCTCGGACCAACCGAATCGAGTGTCCACAGTTTGCCCCCTTAATTTTTCAAAAAATAACATTTATGCATTCAAAAATTTAAAAAACAACATGCACGACACAAATAAAATACAAAACAAACAACATACCTGATTCCCGAGTTTCACTCAATAGGCGAATTCTTCAACTTAGAAAAATGTTTGTGGTCCTCGGGTTTTCCTAGCCCGATGCACTGTTCACCAACCATAGACTTCGGGGATTCAAACCCGGACAGTCATTTCTGTAATCGCGATCTTCGAGAACTCTATCAAGCTTGACTCATCACTTACGGGGAACTCATGTCGTCATCCTCGGGTTTTCCTGGCTCAAAAGGCAGTCCCTCTGAAATAGGAAACTCACGTCGTCATCCTCAGGTTTTTCTGGCCCGAGAGGCAATCCCTTAACAAAAATGGGAAACTCACACCGTCATCCTTGGGTTTTCCTGGCCTGAGATGTCAAAGGAATTAGTTGGTTACAAGCTGTATAGTCAGAATACATTCTGATAATCAGATTGTATTCTGATAATCAAACCCAATCAGATATGATTTTACTGTACTCTGACAATCAGATCTACATAATGATTGCTTTGACACGAGAGGCAGTCCTCGAACACAAATGGAAAACTCACGCCGTCATCCTCAGGTTTTCCTGGTCCAAGAGGCAGTCCCTCAACACAAATGGTAAACTCACGTTGTCATCCTTAAGTTTTTCTAGCCCGAGAGGTAGTCCCTCAATAAAAATGGGAAACTCACACAGTCATCCTCGGGTTTTCTTAGCCCAAGAGGCAGTCCCTGAACACAAATGGGAAACTCACGCCGTCATCCTTGGGTTTTCCTAGCCCGAGAGGCAGTCCCTCAACATAAATAGGAAACTCGCACTGTCATCCTTTGATTTTTCTAGCCCGAGAGGCAGTCCCTCAACACAAATAGGAAACTCACATTGTCATCCTCAGATTTTCCTGGCCTGAGAGTCAGTCCCTGAACACAAATGGGAAACTCACACTATCATCCTTTAGTTTTCCTAGCCCGAGAGGCAGTCCCAGAGAATAATCTCGTCATACGAGATGGGAGCCTTATAGCCACTTTTGACTTTAGGCCAGACCGACTAAAAAATGTTATATAGCCTCTGGGGCGTCTAGTAAGGACAAACAATAAGTGCCATATAGCCGTCGGGGCATTAGGCAAGGTCAAACAAAAGTAACATGCCACGTAGCCTCTGGGGCATTAGGCAAGACAATCAAAACAAGTGAAATCAACAAAATAACAATCAAAACAAGTCGTGTAGCCATGCAGGCGTCAGGTGACAATGAACAATAAGTGCCATTATAGCCTCGGGGGCGTTAGGTGAAACAAACAACAAGTTCCATATAACCTCAAGGTTGTTAGGCAAAGACGAACAACATGTGCCATTATAACCTCAGGGGTGTTAGGCGAAACAAACAACAAGTGTCATATAGCCTCAGGGGCGTTAGGCATAGACAAACAATATGTGCCATTATAGCCTAAGGGGCATTAGGCAAAGCAAATAAACAAGTGCCATGTAGCCTCGGGGGCATCAGGCAAAGACAAAAAACAAGTGCCATGTAGCGTTGGAGGCATCAGGCGAAGAAAAACAACAAGTGCCATTTAGCCTCGAGGGCATTAGGCAAAAATAAATAACAAATGTCATATAGCCTCGAAGGTGTCAGGAAAGACAAATAATAAGTGCCATGTAGCCTCGGGGGGTGTCAAGCAAAGATAAACAACATGTGCCATGTAGCCTCGGGGGCATCAGGCGAGATTAAACAACAGAAAAAACGTGCATTAGATAAGATCAAACAAAAAAGTGTCATATAGCCTCTAGGGCATCAGACGAGAACACACAACAAAACAAGCCATATAGCCATACAGGCGTCAGGCGAAAATAAAATAATAGGTGCCATATAGCCACACAGGCATCAGGCAGAGTTAAACAAAACAAGCCATATAGCCACATAGGCGTAAGGCAAAAATACATAATAAAAGGCAAAAACAAACGTAATAAGTGCCAGATAGCCACGGAGGCATTAGGCGAAATAAACTATAAATGCCGTATAGCCTTAGAGGCGTCAGGCAAAAACAAACAATAAAAGCCATGTAGCCTCAAAGGCATACGGCGGGAACAAACAACAAATGCCATATAGTCGTGGAGGTGTTAGGCAAAACAAACAACACATGCCATATAGCCTCAGAGGCATCAGGCAAAAACACATAACAAGTGCCATAAAGCCTCAGAGGCTTTACGCAAGGATGAACAACAAATGCCATATAGCCTCGAAGGCGTTACGCAAGGACGAACAACAAATGCCATATAGCATCGGGGGCGTTAGGCAAAGACGAACAACAAACAAACAAAACCGATCATTTAGCCTCAGAGGCGTTAGATAAAACAAACAACACATGCCATTTAGCCTCAGAGGCATCAGGCAGAAATAAACAACAAATATCGTATAGCCTTGGAGGCGTCAGGCGGAATAAACAAACAAACAAACAACACCTACCATTTAGCCTCGGAGGTGTTAGGCAAAACAAACAACACATGCCATTTAGCCTCAGAGGCATTAGGCAAAACAAACAAACAAGCAACACCTGCCATTTATCCTCGGAGGCATCAGGCGGAACAAACAAACAAACAAACAACACCTACCATTTAGCCTCGAAGGCGTTAGGTAAAGCAAACAACACATGCCATTTAGCCTCGAAGGCATTAGGCAAAACAAACAACACATGCCATTTAGCCTCGGAGGCGTCAGGTAAAAACAAATAAACAAAAAAGCATCCTATACACTATAGCTAGATTCAAAACTGATGTACGCATGATCATGCTATTTGAAAGCTTTCAAAAACTGATTTGATAACTCAAGTTTGTGTGCACTGTTTGTGAAAGACATGCATCATTCTAATACACCTAAGCATGAACATCTTTTTGCAAAAGTGATTATGCGCACGAATACACAAGAAATCTTAAAAAAACTTAGCCAGATGCCTTTTTTTTTAGAGTTAATCTTTGGGAATTGGACCTCATTATGTCAAAGAATTCAGGTTCAAAAATAGAGTCCAATTTATCCAAATGGAACAAAAATTAAGACCCCTTCATGATCAAGATGAGATGATGACCACAATGAATGCCCTCTAGTTGGTCATCTTTTAAGAATGCTTTGTTGTCATAAAACAGTTGTGCCTAACCTTCTATGTAGAAGAGACTCTACATGCCCCCAGTTTAAGAATTTATCGAAAGACTCTGTCACTCTTGAAGTTCAATAAATTGCATGATCTTGAAGTTTGTCCCTGATTGAGGAATTAATAGACCCTATCATTCTTCCACCACAAAGCAGAATCTTCTGATTTCTTGAACTGTTCTTCTCAGAATGAAAACACAAATGATTTCATTTTATAATCCCTCTTTTTCCTAGATTGCCCCCTTTTTGGGAGTTTTAGATCTTAGCTGGGTCTTTCATTTTTTTCTTTTTATTTTTCCTCTTTTGCCTAGGTTGCTCCTTTTCCATGAGTTTTTTATCCTAGTTGGGTGGTTGCAAATTCATGCTGATGTTGATCCATTATTTTGTTCATATTGCCACTTCGACTGCCGATCATCCAAAAATCTTGCTGCTGATTGTTGGGCATTGATACCACTCACGTTGTTAATTGCTGCGAAACTTGTAGGAGTCCATGTCTGACACTTCACATGCTAACATGTGTCAATCATGCCCATTTTAAATGATTATTTTTTCATTATAACCATGCATACTATATTATGCTTGTTATTGATTAGCCCTTTATGGGTTTTCTGACCAACCATTTTTCATGTCACATTGGGTAGACATTTTGGATTAGGATTTTAGGATTAGTACCATCGGTACTAATTTATGAAGATGGTCATTGAAAGATAATTTTCAAAAAGGGTCACACATGATTGACTTTTCAAATATGGGGGCAAAACAAAAGCTTTTCTTTTTCTTCTTTTCCTTAAGTTCACCTTATTCTCCTTTATTTCTTCTTTTTCTTTTTTTTTTTCTTTTCTTTTTCTTCTTCTTCTATTCTATGTACTCTTTTTTTTTTGCTATTTTTTCTACATTTTTTTATTTCGACGAACAAGGTGAACTCATTTTGGGAGAAGCTGAGATTGAAAGTGCCAGAAGGGAAATTGAAAGCCAATTCTGAGATTTGACCCTTTTGATTTTGATTTTTTTTTCTCTTTTTTTTTTTCAATATCTCTCTCATTCTAGCATAAGATAGCATGCACAATCATAGTAAATTTATAATCATGTAAATTAGGCAATCAAATGTCTATTAGCACAAAGAAAAAATTGTTACAATAAAATATTGTTCAAAATCGTTACAACCACAACTGACATCAACTATTCATGAATGTTCTCATTCAAGTCAGCTTTAACTTGTACTCCAAATCGGTATAGCTCCTTGAAGTCCTTTATGCCCATATCTTTCAGTTTGTTGGCCAGAGGTGGAATGCATGCTTCTATGGCTATGATCAGTTGGTCTGATTCTGTAGGTCTATGCTTCATCTGGGCTAACTTTTCTCTCCACCTAGTTAGAAAGTCTGTGAAAGGTTCATCTGATCGTTACATCGTATTCAGTAGCTCTTGGAGAGATACTTCAAATTGTGAATTTAGCTTATACTGCTTGATGAAGGTTGAACACAGCTCTTTCCAGTCTTGCTGAACATGCACATCCAGAGTGTAGTACCAATTGATAACAACTCCTTCTAAGGATTATGGAAACTGTTTGACAATCTAAGCTTTAGTCAACCCAGTGGCCTTCATGTAAGTAACATACTGCTTTAGATGCAAGTGAGGGTCATCAGTGCTAGAGTATTTCTTCATACTTGGGAATTTGTATTTCGGGGGCAACAGTTCTTCCTCCTCTAAATCTAGGTCCAAGTCGTTAGAGTTAGGATTGAGCCCATGTTTCTTCAGCGCAGACTGCAGTTGATTCATCTGCTTTGTCATGTCCTTCATCCACTCGAACTCAATTGGATCTGCCGGTGCTTTCAATTTTTCTTTGAATGGCTCACCAACAATAGTTCTGGTTTCAAAGTCCTCTCCATCCATAGGCATCTTTCCCATCATCTCAGCGAACATGTCCCTAACCATTTGTTACATTTCATCCCCGATCTCTTTCAACAATTTTTCTTGAAAGATTCAAAATCAAAATCAGAGGGTCCCACCATTCTACTCCTTTGTAAATTGGCCTCAATTATTCGATTGGATCCTTGATATCAGTGGGCCAAATTCCCTTGATCTGCTTCCAAACAAAAAGATGCTCATAGCTAAGAAAAATGCAACTCTTTCTCCTTTTTTTTCATTTTCATTTTCTTTTTTTTTTTGTGATTTTTTTTTTTTTTGTGAAAGAAATTGTAATGAATGTCATGTATGCATAAAATACAGACTCACTTTAACAAAGAAAGAAAATAACATATACTCTATTTACATATAACATGTAACAAAAAAAACAAAGCTCTTCAATTGATAACTCCACCTTTATTTCTCCCACACGCATATTCAATGGTGAGTTCCTTATCCTAGGATTGTTGGCCTAGTTTTGATTATCAATAGGGGATAACAAAATCGACGGATGTAACAAATCTCTCAAAATGAGGCAGACAAGTAGCAATTCTTTGGAATAAAATCAAAGTCCATATTAACGGGCTATAGTGAGCATGAAAGGCCCAACTTTGGCATAGTCCATCCTTAACGGGCTTGGGCTTTATTACAAGGATTGCTATACGGCATAAAACACACAGTTAGAAAAATCTTAGTGGAAGTTGCTAGGTCATTACATAAGCTTGAGTCTTAGGTAGTAGGCTTTGGCTCCCACAATGATATACATCCATACACGTCTCCCCACTCAAGGGTCTAAACAGCGCGGATAGTTTCTGTCGTGAGTGATAATAACCACATATTCCATCACCAGGTTTGAGTGAAACGTAGGCGGTAGAATAATGATTATTATCGGGCTAATAGGATCTGAAGTGCTCATTGTGTGGAAAAAGTGTAGTGAATGCAACATGATGCAAAATAAATAAAGGAATAATTAAAGATGATAAATCCCAAAACACTTGGAATCAGTTTCTCTATCCCCATTTAAGTGGCCACTACAAGCGGCAGGGTTTAGTGCGCACCCAATTGTTGACAACCACGGCACTGTGTGGGCTCAGGGCCCACTAGAAAATATGAAATAGGTCTTAAGCCTAAACGGAGATGGAGTTACCACTCGGATAAAAATCGGGACACACTTATATGACAACTGGATTCCACAGAGGTTTCCAAAAACTGTCATTAGAGAATGAGTTCAAAAACTGGGTATGGATGTTTGAATGCCCACCAGACCTTGCAGTCAACCTCCATTTATGTTTCATGTTTTATTACCTTTAATTATTTAATTATTTCTTCATTAACATGCAAATTATAATTGCTTTCAATCAATTGTCAATTTTACATTAAAGTCCAAGTTTGCACATTAATCTCATTTCATGCATTTAAGTCCCAACAATCATCGAAAATAAAAATTTACAACCATTTATTCCAAATAAATGGGGAAAGGATTAATGATTACAGTACTTTACTTCAAATAGGAGAGAAATAAATAAAAAATATACCAAAAATAAACCCTAATACATAGATAATATATGAAAAATAAGCTAGAAATATACTAAAAATAAATTGTCACAAAACCTCTCAAGAACTAATTAAGGGGATTGATCTCCTATAAATGGAGCATCAGTCGAGATTCCTATAATAAACAAAATTAATCTCCCGAAATACAAAAAAGGATTATACAAAATAAATCATGAAGTTAGTTCATAGATCAAGTTAGATAAAAATAGAAATAAACACATGTCTAAACATTAATCTAACAGAAATAGAATATAATCATGCATAGTGTATTAAAAGTATGGAGAACGTGGATATTTAGAGAAATCAGGCAAAAGTAACAAAAGAATTCTTAAGGCAGGGCTGCATCTCCCTGTCAAAGTGGCAATCGCCACTTGAAGAGAGGCGATTGCCTTTTGACTAAGAGGCGATTGCCTTTTGACTAAGAGGCGATCACCTCTCAACCAGATTCTACTGCACTAACACATTTGCTTAACTTCTACGTAAAGCAAGATAATCACAAACAAGTAGCTAAGATCATACACAATTATTAAGTACTCTCAAATCATCATGCTATCAAGATAATGCAAAATACAAAATAATCAATAACCTAGCAGATAATAAGTGAATAGAAAAGTAACTATATAAATCAAGAACTTGAAGATTAAAATGGAGGTTCTCACTGATTTAATCAAGCTTGATATCCCTAACTTGGCACTCTGAAGTTGATTATGGATTAAAACTTCTTTCAAATGCAAGAGTTCCTACTTCTCTTTCAAGAACAAATCCTTTCCTAGCACAAAGCACCTCTTCTTTACGAGCCTTTCTCCTCTTCTTCTTTTCTGTCTTTTTTCTTCAACTCTGAAGAACGTCCTCCTTGAAAATTGCTAACCCCCCTTTTCTTCTTTCCTCCTTCTCCTTTTTAAGCTCCCAAGACACCACCCACAACCCTACTCTCTTTCCGATCATCACCTTTCCCTTAGCCTCTCTTTTTTCTTAAAAAAACTCCTTTCCTATGTAATTGTTGCAGAGCAAGGTTAGGTGGGGCCACCCTCTTACTGTAATTGTCATGCTGCATTTAATACAGCAACAAGTGGGTAGTCGAACAAACAATCGCCTCTTTAAGGAGGCGATTGCCTGTTGACCTTCATGTCCAGGAGGTGATCGCCTTCTGCCGAAGAGGCAACACCTCTTCGGTCCTCGGGTTGGGCTTGGGCTTAGTTATGGGTTCTAAAATGGTTTTAGGCCGATTCAAGAAAGATTTTCAGACTTCTCTTGCATTTAAACTTCGAGTTTTCTTTATCGGGCTTCCGTTGCAGGCCGATCAAACTGAACAACCACAATTCATACCCTATGGCAAACCAACCAAACCGAGTGTCCACAATATATTATTGTTTTAATTAAAAAATAATACTAAAAGACTATAATAATAAATATTTTATTTTTAATGGTTTAACACATTAATTTTTAGAGTGAATACTCAAATTTAAAGATAAATTTTTGTCAAATTTTTGGCTTATTAATTTTAGAACGCAACATTTTATATA
>CATIWM010061139.1:0-11136 GCA_949671775.1 Mallotus repandus
ATTGTAAATTGTAAAAATTTAAAATTAATAATAAAATAATTGATAAAGACTGATTATGTAAATGTAAATTTTATTTTAATATTAAATCGACATTATTCAAAAATATATGTATAAATAAAATATTTTTAAATTTTAATTAAAAAAGTAAATATTATAAAGTTATATTTGCAATTTATAATTCAAATTTAATTAATTGCTATGAATAAAAGTACTTTTAAATTGTTAATTTCTCTTATTAATTTAACAACGTAAAAAATGATAATTATTAATTTATAATTTTTCTTCATAAATATGTTATTCTAAGTAACAATTAACAACTCCAAAAAATTTTAAAATATTTTGATATTCATAAAGTTATAGATCATGTAAATCATATAAATTATATTTTCATCTATCATTTGACCGAATAATTATTTATTGATTATTTATTTTTTATTTAATTGTGTAGAACTGGTATATCTCATATTAAACTATTTATAATCTAATAATTTTTATTTATTAATTATTT
Organism: Mallotus repandus; assembly: GCA_949671775.1. Taxonomy (NCBI): domain Eukaryota; kingdom Viridiplantae; phylum Streptophyta; class Magnoliopsida; order Malpighiales; family Euphorbiaceae; genus Mallotus; species Mallotus repandus. Next base: position 509 of record CATIWM010061139.1, read on the forward strand.
TAAAGTACAACTACAAATAAAAAAATAAAATTAATAATATTTGAAGACTACATTATATTTATAAATATTATAAACTTTATACTTTAAATTAAAAAATTTTAAAAATGAAGTCAATAATCAATAAAATTATTTATAAGGATATAAGTTTTTATTTTACTTTTAAATATACATTATTCAAGTTTGTCCATGTAAATAAAATATTTTTAATTTTAAAATTAAATATCTAAATATTAAAAAATTAAAAATATATTTGTCATTCTAATTTTAATATAATCAGAATATATAAGTGTGAATAAATTAATAATAATAATAATAATTATTATGCCTTAAAATAATAAAGGAATGTTAAAAAAATGAGAGGATCAAAATGATAATTTATAAAATTATAAGGATCAAAAGAAAATTTTGTTAGTCGAGGAGAGTGAAGCAAAACACGAAGGTGTTTAAAGAATACAAAATTTACAAGTTAAAGCGTCTATAAAATCAAATTTCATAAGTTGAGATGTCTATAAGGTCAAACCGTAAATATAAAGAGCTAATGGGATTTTCACTATAAGTTCAAGGTACTAGATATTTGTTTGGCCAAAGTATTATAATAAAGCATCACCTCCAGCGATGTACTATTCGCATCCCAAGCAGTGACATTTATCATTTTCCTATTTTAAATGAGGTGAAAAATAACATGCAAGCTCACATAAAAAATATTCGATAAATCTTTTTAAATTGGTGATCACATTAGGACTTCACCACTAGATGACTGATGATCGATATTAAATTAAAATTTATATATCAAAAAGATACAAATTGAAATTTAATATCCATAACAAAACAAACTAAAAATTCAATAACCGTAAGTGCATTTAATCCACTAATGGACATTATCAATCCGCCGGCCACCATTAATACAGGGGAGATAATTCAATTAGTAAACAATCGAATTCTCTGAATTGTAAATTTAAGATCCTGACACACTAACAAGTTTCTATACAATTGGTACACTGTTGGCCGCCAAAAATGCCTGTTACAGGACTGCCATTTCACTCAAAATATAAAAATCTTCAAAAAGAGGAAATAAATATTCACAATGTGCTCTTCAAACCTGTAGGCTGCATTCTGTAGAGAAGCAGTTTCTATGATTTTGTCTTCTATATTAATTGTTCCAGAAGCAGTTACACGGAATTTTGTGGTTAGTTAAATTCTTGGCCTCAAAAAGTAAGGCTCAAGGTGTGAGCCTTGGAGCCTTGAGAAAATGTACGCTCTTAACAAACCCTTTCCCAGCTTCGCCTACAGCTCTTAACATATTAATCGGATCTTCATCTTCTCCTTCATTTGCTTCATCTCGTTCCCGTTTCTGGAATAATTTAACATTATGGGCTCAGGTGATTAAATTTGATAACACTTCTGGACCACTGCACAGTAAATCGTAGTCCTAATAGTTATTGTAACATTCAGCCATACCTTTGTGTCCCATGTTAATCCAATAGCATCACCTCCCAGAGAATCATACCACAACTTCAATGTGTTGAACTCTTCCTGCACATATTACAGGGTAAGGGGAAAAAGCAAGGTGGAGAAGAACAAAAACCAAGCATTTTACAATACTTGCCTCTAAATATTCAATGTAGCATCTCAAAGGATCAAAGTCCACCAATAGATTATTTCTTAGTTTCTCTGGGCTTCCCCTAAAATCCCCAGGCAACATGAATGGCTGGAAAACTTTGGTAGGATTTCCATGAGCTACAAGTCTCCCTGCCCAAGTGAAACATTAGAGTCTTGGAAATTGATTCATTTTAAACATGGCAATGTAAGAATCATGCAGTAGCCATGACAATATCTAGCACTTTGCTAGAAGTATACCTTGGTTTAACTGAGAAGGGAAAAGAAGATGCTGAGGGTAAGATAATCTGTCTCCATGGAGAAGAATTACAGCATTATAATTGTTCAGAGGGGTTCGGAAAAGACACTGCAAGACAAAAAGATGCCATAACATTTAATTGGTACAAAGACACGTGATTTAGAAAGTAGGGATGTTTGTTCTCTGGAGTCATGTTGGCTCACCTCCCAACTGTAAATGTCAGTCTGATTCTCCAATATGAGTCTGGTCAGCAGGTTTGAGCTGCTACGAGCATAGGCCACCAACCTCTTGAGCTCCTTTTTCATCCATAAACCCACATGTCAATTAAGAACATTGTAAAACACTGAGCAGAGCAGTATCAAAGACAGATAAGGGTTTAATTTTCACATTCCTATTGTGAATCATGGAAAATGTGTGACATAGAGTAGCAAGCAGGTGTAGCTTGAGTAACTTTAGTAAATGTCCTCAGTAAGAAATCCATCAATACTAGCCAAATCACAGAATTTTTCAAATGTCTAACATTTACATCTGGAATCCAATGCTTAGTAGATTCTGATTCTTAAAGCATATGAAAGAAAAAACAAAATAAGACATCCCAGCACAAACAGAAGCAAGATTATAAAGTTGAAAAAATAATTAAATTAACAGCTTAGACAGAATAGAAAAAAGCTAAGAGAAAAACCCTTTGATGGCAAACATGGCCAATGAGAAATTTTATCCAACCACATTGATTTGGGAAGAAAACTAACCAGTGAGTTTGGAGAAATTCCAGTCCAAGCATCAGATGCCTTGTCGTAGGATGTTGCCAAGAACATTAATGGGCTTATATTTTTTATGTTTTCTTCATAACCTTTTCTACTTAGGGAAAAGTTATCCTGTCAAAAGATATGCAATCATTGACCATTAAAAAGAGAAACAAAAGATTAAAAGCATCAACAACCATCAAACATCTATTATAACTTACATAAATCTCTTTCATGTCATTTGGGTTCAGATCATCGTTTACGTCAACAATCAAAGGAGAAAAGGTCCAATCATACTCAGCTAGCAGTCGCAAGAACCTGCATAGAAGTTTTCTTTGTAAAGACTATTGACAAGCTGAAACAGTTTCCCTAAAAATAATATTCACCATAAACATTAAAGAGAAACTCATATGACGCCAAATGAAATTAAATATTCAAGTTAACAGCATAAACAGTCACTATTTTACTTAATTTCCTGTCAAGGCAACAACTAAAAGCGTTATTTAAATTTATCACAAGGATTCTGCCAAATAATCAATTGTAGTTATCGTGGCATTTCTCTTGTGGTGGTCCTGCTCATATGAAGTAACCAATCGCAGTATGCAAATTTAAATAGCAAACATGCTGCTATATCAGCTCTAGAATAATTATTAATATTTGAATTCTACACTAAAAGAGCAAAGATTTCAACCTTAAAAATCCAGTGATACGCGAACAAGGAGCAGTAAATGGCAAAGGTTTAACAAAAATATGAGCAACCAATAATTCAACTGCCTCCTCTGCCAAGCAAGCTGAAAAAAGATGCGAAGCAACCCACCGTTTTGCAAGCCTACACAAATAATGAAGCAGGAAAAATAAAACAGTATTTTTTGGCCGTCATTGAAAATGTAAATAAACAGAACAGAAGCCCATATATAGATCCCATACTTACCTAACAACTGGGCCATACATTGGGTATAGACCTTGTAACCCATTAATGGTGCTGGCATGCTGACCACGAATAAAGAGTTTCTTGTCCACAGAAGGGACTTGCTTTTGACTTCCAACTACAGGTTAAATTAAGTTTAGTACCACAACATATAAAAGAGTGACTGACATGTGCCATGGCAACAGATCATATGTCAAAACTTTCTTACTTTCCCTTTTCACCAAGCTTAAGCCTCTCTCATGCAAAATCTTAAGACGGAACGCATATCCAGAAAGAAAGATGTCCACGTTATCCTCAGTAGCAGTACATGTCATTCCCCAACTATTCTGAAGACTGGTATAACACTACCATCAGATAATATTGTAGAAAGGAACAAAAACAATAATTGACAAATGTAAAGAAGCCATGCCTCACTGACCTCTCTCCAATTTTAAGAAGAAAAGCAGATTTAGTTTTCTCAATTGCTACCTCATCCATTGGCCAGTTCCCAGAACCTTCCAGCTAAAAAAAAAAAAAAAAAAAGTTGTCTTCAGAGACTATTTCATTGAAATGAATACATAATTAATGTATTAGTGGCTGATAAATCACTATACCTGAATCATAATTTCCAATGGCTGAATGCATGATGCAATGAGTTTATGCGATCTTGGAATATTGCTTTTTTCACTTGCTAGAGGATGTGGTTTTGGAGGGAAAACAGATGTGAACCTGAAAGCTGGAAGTATCATAATCAGAGCACTTATCAGCTAAAAAGAAAATATAGAATGATGTTTCAAAATCAGAACCATATAATTATCTTATCTATGTATGCCTTTGCAAACTCAAACGAGAATGTTACACAAATAGCATAGATCATCAAAGACGTTTTGAGCAAAACATTAAAAATGCTACATCTATTTGGAATATTGGACCAGGTGGATTGATTGCTTATATTAACATTGTGAAAGGAAAATGATGAAAGACAATAATTAACATGAAATTATAAATCAATCCATTATAACATGGAAACCCAAAGGCAATCTCATAATCCAAAAGATACCTGGGTCTAAAGGCTGCACACTTGATACCTTCAAGGGAATGTCTTCAAGAAGACGCAAACGCTTTGATAGAACTTCAAATGCTGCGAGCAGACTAGCAGAAAACGACATAGGATCTGACAAAATGGTGTTACATTTACAATAGATTGTGCACTTCAAGATTTTAAGAAAAAAATGATACAAATACAAAGAGAACAAATATACGAAAAGAAAATTGCTGCAATGCTTAACCTTTACCTTCAACACCATGAAGCAGAGAGAAATCAAGTTGATCTACAACTTGCATAACATTTGTTTTTGAAAGAGAAAGATGACGAAGAAGTATATATTCAACTATTCTTTTCAGAATGAGGTGTTTTGCCCACTGCTCACTTTCCCATACTACAATATTGGGAAACAAAATCAAGTTACTCAAGTTTTATCAACTAAATAATCGCAGAAAGGCCAAGACAAGCTTTGTAGAGCCTCACCTGTGCTTTCAGCAATTTTACCATCTCTAAATCTCCGAAGTTCTGCTCTTTCACCCCAAAACTTCCGAAACTTGAGTGCCTAGTGAAGATTGTGTAAATTAGCACATGAATAGATAGACATAGCTGCACAAACATCCAAATAAAGGACTTGATTACCTCATCTTTGTTTTCAGCATCTGGACCAATATCTACAACTCTTAAAGCTTTCTCCAAAGTGCTCACTGAAATTCCAATAAGGAGTGGCTCTTTATCCAGAGCTGATAAACCCTGAAAGATAATAGAGTTTTATAGGCTCAATGGCTCCACTCTAGTCGTATGAGCTAGCTTTTAGCATTTCATAAGTGTGATCAATTTGTTTCTTCTCAAATGAAGAATATACAAGTCTAGTTGTTTAACATAAAATTTCACAAGCCAGAATATTAAGTTGAAAGAAATTATAGTCCCTCTTAAAAAAAAGTGTTTTTTATAACAGTTGTCTATGTCCTTTTTCATAACGTGTATGAATGTGACATGAAGGCCAAAACCCATAGATAACAGCTGCATCTCAAACACATGGACAAAACCCCACTATAGCATCACATTTTAAAGCTTACGTTTTTCATACTGCATTCCGAAGGGATGTTTCTCCAAATAACACGAATGAACTTGGCCCTGTCGCTCAGTCCTTGATGCAGAATATTGTGTACCCTTTTCTCATACAACCTCCAACATTCTTCATCCAAGCAAAATCCCGGAGCACAGACATCACTATTTCCTTTTAAGTTCAATCTAAAAGAAAAAACATTTACAACATTAAGATGAATACATAATTATGCAGAACATGTAGACATCATAAAGCGATTAGCAAAATAATGTGGCAAATTCACTAGCTGCAACCTCAGGTTTCAAAGATGAGAACTACAGTTAAAATTGTTAATTTATCTATAAGAACATCCAATACAGAATTTGTTATGAGAATATGTTCAAATTTCAAATTCTGAGAGCAGACTCTTAGTTTTCTTGTACTTTCTATCTAGATCCATGAGATTCAAAGCTGGCAATCCCACATTTATAAAATAAATAACTTATGCAATAATCATATCTTTTGTACAAGAAATAATCAAGAAAATAATAAACTACAAAATAGCCCCAATGCAATATTATGTAACGTATGCAATAATACGTAACTTATGCAATAAGCATACTTTATGTACAAGAATAATCAAGAAAATAAACTACAAACCATACCTTAGGCAATAATCATATTTAGAACAAAAGTCCACCCTCGTCATAAACATATCCTCAAAAGCACCATCTTCTGATTTTCCCAAGCATTGAAGAGTTAAAGCAGCTTCATCCTGGAGCTGAAAGTTATGCACACAAAACAAAAAAATGAAAACCGGTACATTGGTGTGCCAAAAGAATAAAATGAGTATGAGAGATTAAACATCCAAACAACATTAACATTAAACATCAGTAAAAATACCAGCGACTAGTACCTCCAAGAAACTGCCACTTTCCATACGGAAAGTCCAATTGTGTCGTCCATGTATATCACAAAGCACAACAGGAAATGATTCTTTATAAAGCATCCTTTGCTGTAAAACCAGAATAGACTTATAAGGACAAATAACTCAACATATGGTGAAACAAAATCAAGAACTGAAGAAAAAACACAACAAATGAGCTTATAGAATCGCAAACAAAATATCTTTCCTTGGTAAGACAGTCTATCCTTTTTAAGTTTGTGAGTGACATAGCCAGCAAGATAATATTTATTAAAAGAAATTTGATTGGCATAAGGTAAAAGATGATCTAATCAGCTGCTCTAGTACTGTGTCTGAATATATGCATATATGTAGACCTTTTTCTTTTCTTTTGTTCCCCATAAGAATAGGGGAGGAAGGTGGCGGCAGAGTTGATAAAAAATGTGCAACATGAATTGAAGTATATAATGTAAGCAGATAGATAGGCAGATATGCCATTTAACAGCAGACCTCCTTAGAGACCTTGACCTCTTGTTGCTGTTGAAAGTAAACCCCTTGGTTCCATAATTTAGAACTAACTGCAAAACAAAAACAGCATGTGTATTGCCATTATATAGAGTAATCAAGATAGCTAAAAGTGATAGGTACACTAAGGTGATAGATCCCTAGACTGCCTAAGGCCGAAAGCAAAAAAACGATGAAAAAGGTATTGCAGCACGGAGTTTGTGTTCTTTTATTTAATGAGAGAAGTTTAGAAAAAGGGAAGAGAATGTAAAGTAACAGTACTGCAGCAAGGAAAGCACGCAAAGAAAACTAAAGAGATACTACCCAAAAGGATAAACAGTAAAAGAAAATACAAAGAAAGTCAATAAAAAATAATAAAGAGAAAAGCAAAGATTAAATCAATAACTAAGAATAGGTAGTGATAGTATTTGATTAAACAAAGATAAGAACAATGAACAACAGTAGCAATATAGTAGTACTAGTAGTATCAATATTGGATTAAACGAAAATAAAACAATAAATACAGTAGTAATGGTGCAAAAAAGATTAGCCTCCTAGCAGTGATTGAAGTTTTCTCGAGCAATTTTCTGCGCATACAGTGTTAGAAATTTTAACATTCATTGGTTAAATATTAAAGTGAATTATAATCTCTGCTTTCAAGAAAAGTAGGACTATAGACCAACTGATGCATGAGATTGGACACTTGGCGCTGATAGAGCCTGTAGGAAGGAGCCTCACCTGGACTGTGTAAAGGTGCCAGGACTACAGCTCGCTGCACCTCATTTTCTAGGCACTCTTAAAGTAATATTAACATATTAAATTAATATATAAGGCCTCACAAAGGTGGATTTTACGTGAAATGGGATCTAGCATGAAACATAGTTATCAAGTCAAAAGCCATTATTTAGCATTAGCTTCAATTACTTACCCACAGACATTTTACCAAGAATCACAGTGAAAATGGTAACTTTCCCCTTAAACCAAATATGACTGAGCCACTTCATCTCAGGTCCGATCATATTTCAATCATTGGACATAAATAATGGTACATGGTAAATTACATAATAAATTAGATTATAGGCATCTGCTACAGAACTTCCATGGGTAAAAATAATTCTGTTCTCTAAAACTGTTAACAAAAGCAATGCCTGCATGTGTGAAGAATAGGAAATTGGTCATACCTATGAAATCCATTGTAGCACGAAACATTTGCAATGGCTTCATTGAACTATTAACCTTCCCAGAAGTTGCTAGGTACGACAATATGGCAGCTAATAGAAAACCATTAAGGCAATCATGGGCATATATAGAACTTCTTTGCCGAGCCCATACCTAGAGAAATAAGAAAACATACAAAGTGTCACTTTTCTACCTACAACCAAACCAGTCAAATGAAAATTTGAAATGGCATAACCATGTGATAAATACCTTCAGCAAAATCAAAGCCTCCTTCAATTCCTTCCTTCCAAGAAATGTTTTCTTAAGAAAATCTGCATCATCATCTAAATACATGTCTTCCAAAATACTGCTATTATATCTTGGTGTAGGCAGTGGAAGATCTCCTTCAAATTAATTCCAAAATAGTAAGTAATTTTGGTAAAGACATTATAATATATCTTAAAAAAATGATGACTCGTGAATTGAAACTACGCGCTATACCTTGATTGAGAGCACGAATGTTATTCCGCTTCAAATCCAACTTTGAGGAATTAAATAAGAGCTTTGCTGTGGGAATTATTCTAATAAACAACCCACTAAATTCGAGAAGCTTCTTGGCTACCCACCCACAAGAAAAATAAACAAATTTTGTAAATTACAAAGTATACTGAAACAAATATCACTAATTGGAAAAATTTTAAAAAAAGAAAATCCGAATCCAGAAAAAGCAAGGGCTAACCTGGGTAGACAAGCAACACAGCTTTTCTGGCCTCACAATTGAAAGAAGACCATTCAACCTTGTGAAATGATGAAGAAGAATTCAAATACTTCTTGATAATGCACAGGTAAAGGAATCTCTTGGCATGATAACGGTGATTTAAATAATCTTTCTCATTAAAACATTCCTGCAGCATATCATGTAAAAAAAAGGACACATTAACCAAAAAAAAAAAGGAAAAAAAAGTACACATTTCAAACTTCAACAAGCCAGTTAGTTAGTTCAGATAGCTAATTTTAATTTACCTTTGGTAACTGAAGAAAGAGGTCGACATTAATAACCGGCTTGGCAATACACTGCATTGAATAACTGCCTCCAACTTCAATTTCCTTCGGCTTCTTAAATTTGAATTCCACTTTATCCGCACCAATATCCTTAACAAATCTGGGAGCTTCATCACCTGTAACCTGCTCAATTTCCACAGCAAATACTTCAAATAAAGCTGAAAGACAGAGAACTAATAAATTGTTTTTAATCACAAACATTTCTTTAAATAACTAACCGCCAGGCCTTCGGGGATTTTGTTAATGGATTCTTTGATGGCTGAAATGGTGTCGTCCACAAGCTTAGTGAGAGCAGGTGTGTAGTCGAGCTGAACTTCCTTTAATAACTCTGTGACTTTTAAGTCTAGTAATGCATTAGCTTCCATTGTAGCAGGAGGAGGAGACGAGAGATGGTGTTGCTGCCGCTATGGTGAATAATGAGTCCGAAGAGCCGAAGGCGGCAAGGTTTTGTTTAGGTTCGGTTAGGTTTTTTTTAGTTTCAAATTTTTTATTTTAATATGTTTTAATGTTTTTTTTTCTTAAAAATTGTGTGGCCAGTTTAAAACATCTCTCACATTACTCTTTATTTTAAATAGTATTTTTATATAATAAAGTGTATTTTAAAAAAATTTTAAATATAAAAATTAAAAAAATTTATACAATTCCAATAGACTCTTCATATTTTTAATTTTTATTTTACTTTATTCAATAAATATTAATGTTAAATTTTTTTCCTAATTTATTTTACAAGATTTCTCTTTATTTATTTAATTCTTTCCCACCATTTGATGAAAGAGAAAAAAATTTTCAATACGTAGATAAATATCAATTAATATTTTACATAAAAATTGAAATATTTTAAAGTAAAGGGTGAAGTTTGACTCTCTACATGTAGAGAGTCAAACCAACTTTCTACTCTAAAATATAAATATTGAGAGTATATTAAAAACTAAATTTTTGGTTTGACTCTTTAAACTAGAGAATTTTGCTCAAATAAAGAGCCTATTGGAGATGCTTTTAGTTTTGAAAAATATTTTCTATTTTCCTTTTCCAGTTTTCTTTTTCTTTTCCTTTTTTTCCAGTTTTCCATTTTTCAAAATAGAAAAAAAATAGAGAAAACAAGCAATTTTTCATATTTTTATAATTTCTTGATGAAATTTATTATAATAATTTTTTAAATATAATAATAATTATTATGATTCATATAATAATGTTTAGTCTAAATTTTATTTTTTTGAAAGCAAGTTTAAATTTTATTTATTTTATAAAAATTTAAATTATGCATATTTAATTAATTTCAATTCAAAGTCATGAGATTGTAATGGTGGTAGAGGTGGAGGTGGTGGTGGTGGGAGGTGGTGGTGGTGGTGGTGGTGGAGGTAGGTGGAGGTGGAGGTGGAGGTGGAGGTGGAGGTGGTGGTGGTGG
>CATIWM010061140.1:0-35604 GCA_949671775.1 Mallotus repandus
CTTTTTTTGCTCAATATTTTTTTTTTTAAGGTACTATTTTTATTTTATTCTCAATATTTTTTTGTCAATATTTTTTTCTCTTAATTTTTTTTTTCAAATGAATAATTATGAATTAAACATCTTCAATTGTTGTTAAATCAAGTAATACATAACTTCAAATGTTGTAATAACAATAAATAAACAAAATTTTCTCATTTTATATTTTTCAAGGATAAGAATTTTATTTTTTATTTTATTTTTTTTACTTTAATTTGTTTGTTAAAATGTGTAATAAATTTTTTGAATAAAAAAAATTATTTGATTCTTATTGATCATCAATATGTAACAAGTTTACAATTGTTATAATATGTTTGTAACATTAACAAAGAAAACACCGAAAAAAAAAAAAATCAACAAATCAAAACAACTAAAAACAACAACTGAAATAACAAAATAACAAAAATTAATGAAAACCAACAAAATTTTGTAGTTGTTGATTGTTATTGATTTTCATTTTTTTTTAAATTATTTTGTCATTAATGATTATAAAATTAATGCCATAAATAAAATTTTAACTTTTATTAGTATTAATAATAAAAATAATTATTTTTTTGACATATTTCATATTTTTTATTATTTTTTATTATTATTTTTTATTTTAAAAAAAGTAACAAAAAAAACAACAAAAACAATTAAAAATAACAACTGAAACAACAAAAATCAACAAAAGCAACAAAAAATTTCAGTAGTTGATGTTTGTTGATTTTTATTGATTTTTGTTATTGTTTGTTGTTTTTCAATTTTTTTATCATTAATAATAAAATTAAGACCATAAATATAATTTTTACTTTTATCAGTATCAATAATAAAAATAATTATTTTTTTGATATATTTCATAATTTTTTGTTGTTTTTATTGAAAAAAATAATTATGAAATACTATAGGTAATTTTTAATTTAATTAGTTTAAATTCTAAATTCAAAATAATTATGTAAAAAATGATTATTGAAGACTATCGGTAATTTTTAGTTTAATTAGTTTAATTTTTATATTTTAAATAATAATAAGTTTCAAAATTAAAAAATTGTTATTTAGAATATAAAATTAAAATTATTTAAAATATACAAATTAAATAAATACATACAATCAATTTTAATTAAAAATGACTTCAAAATAATAAATACGAAAGAAATAAAAATGAAAAAATGAAAAACAAGCCAAAAATACCGATTTTAAAGAATGAAAACACGAAGGTTGATCTGGAACAAAAGTAAAAAGCATAGAAACAAAACTTAAAGAAAAACAATGCCCAGGCCACGAATGAAAAGAGCTTCGTTAACTTGGTACATTCCCCTAATTACCTCTAAAAAAATTAATTATTGGTATTTTAAAAAATAATTCCATGAGCCAAATTAAATAATGAAGTGCAAAGTGAAGATTTATTTAGATCCAAAATCTCTATCCCCCTGCAAAGTGTAAATCAGTTTCAGCTTTAGCCACTTTTAAAATTTATATTTTGTAATAGTTATGACTATCCCATTATTAATAAATTAAAAATGAATTTTCATAATTATTTTATAACTCATTCAATTCAATTATTATATTTATATTTATCAGAATAAATTTTTCTTTTTTAACCAAAAACATTCTTCTTATCCCACAATGATCGTTCGCATTGGCCAGAAAATACAGAAGACCATCCACATCCATTTCATACCAACTCTAACAATATACTTCCCTACACTAAAGCGACTAGAAAAAACACAAGGTACCAATCTACAACCAACACAGCTTACGTGTACAGTCTAATCTCCAGCACTCTCAACCATGCACCCTCAAGGTGTACACAGCTTACTTCAAACATTAAGACTCCTCCATTCTCATCACTGAAACTGATTCAGACTCGTAACCATGCACCCTCAACCGATAAATGCATGTGTGATTAGCGTTTCCATGGTTTGATGCGAAATCCAGCCTCACAGTGTCAATAAGGCCTGAGGCTCCCGAGTTCAACACACCAAACGTCTGAGCATTGCTCTTCTCAAGGTCATAAGTAAACTCAGTCAAAAGAAACATCTTCTCAGTACCAACTGCTAAATCAATATCATTCCCTTGCAACCAACCAGACACCCGACAATCTTTGGGAGCACTCGACCTGTCATAAGCAACACTCTGTCCATACAACAACAGATTAAAACGTGTAGTTTAGCTGAAAGAATGCTGGGGCAATCCATACCCTAATAAAAGAAACACATAACATAATTGCACTAAAAAAAATCCACAAACACAAAACTATGGATTCAGTTAGAGTCATTGTCAGATGTAGAAAAATATTATCATGCTGAGTTAATGTGCCGCACCAAAACCAAAGGTGCAACTTTGGTAGAATTCCAATATGAAGAATAGATCCCCAGCCAACTCAATTGTATGATAGCCAAACAATGAAAAAAAAGGGTAAATTTGCAAATAAGAAAAAAAAGATTATAAATCGAAGAAAATTTTCCCCAATAGGCACTAGAAATGGCAGCATAACAAAACATTGCCTGGTGCGATGACATCCGCAACCATATTCCCCAATTTTCATTCAGCGTGCACGATGTACATGCATGGCTCAACATACAAAAACAATTGGAATCAGGAAAGTCATCCATACATCCCAAGCTGTGCCTTTCTACCATAAAATCTTTCAAACAATGATGATATGGGAGGAAATAGCATCATTCTGGCCAAAATGCTTGTTTTCTCCTCTTCCATAGTCCATCTCATCCTTCACCCTACCTCCACAACCTCAGATAATCGGTTCCACACCATCACTATAAATTACAACAGCCACGGCCTCGTCAACAGACAGCCATTATCACTCTCCTTAAAGTAGCACATCCATTACCAGTATTACATACTGTGCCACCATAAAAGGTCACATACACAACTCCATGAATCAAAACTCATGCTGCTAAATTGGATCACCTCAAATGTCATCATTATATTGCCACCACCACATCTGTTATGCAAAACTTTTTTGCGAAGGTCTTCTAATTTATCTCTTTCTTAAAATATTTTGATTTTTAAGTGCAATTGTTAAAAAAAAAATCCATTTTCTACATGTTTAACTTACAAAACTACCACTGTTTCATAAACAGAACCTTATACTTTTCAAAAGGAAAACACCCGGTCTATCCTATGTTTGCACATGTGTCATGACAGAGATTCAAATGCAAATAGCTATATTTTCTTTCTAAATGCTTCTATTTCATCTTTTTCTTCCATTCTATGTCTTTCCTTTTTTCGCAAAGTATGTTACCTATAAGTTGAGCATAATTAGTGGCGAACAAGATAAGTAAATTTGCCTTAAAAAAGAAGCTCTTTTAAACGTATTTTTCAAATTCCAAGTTGAAATAGAAACAAAGAATGAAAAAGAGTACTGAAAAGGGAAAACAAAGAGCACTTCCAGTGATTAACAATGACCCAAGTGCACATTGAACAACTTGAAGATAAATGCAGCAACTAGAAACTCCAGGAAAATAAACAAAGTGTCATAATAACACTTGGAAAACAAAAATTAGCAGAGAGAAAGTCCATTTAACAAACCAGAAATTCAAAATAACAATGACGATCACTTGATGAAAGGAACAAGGTTCCTCAGTTTCTCAACAAACAAGAGATAAAGGAAAAGCTCAAATTTATGTTAAAATTCAACACTGTAAAATCCAATTATATGTTTAGGAATAAAGGAAAGAGAGGAAAGAAAAAGAAGAGGAATAAAGTTATTTTTTTCCTCTCATGTTTGGATGGAGGGAAAATAAATTAGGAGAGGGACGAAAATGAACAAACTTTAAATTATTAATAAGTCTTTTATTTCTAGAATTTGAATTGCATTTTAATTATTATTATTTTTTTAGTTTCTCTTTCTCCACTTTCTCTTTGTTCTAGAGAGACAATTTAGGGTGGAAAATAATACATATTTTCTTTCCTTCCTTATTGTCCTCTTGTTATCCAAACATGAAAAAGCTATTTTCCCTTATTTTCCCTTTTACTTTCTTCCCTCTTTATTTTCCACCAATCCAAACATAAGGTTGAGGTCAAGTTTTTCCCTGCATTTCACCTGCTGCCTATTCTAAACCGCAAAATTAATCTTACCCACCTTTCAAGATAGTTATTTTTTCTGTTTTATTTTTTGAAGACTTAAAATCTTCCAATCCTACCACAGAACCCATAATAATAGACACTAAACTATAATGCCCATTTCAAATGATGAAGCAGTTTATGAGATCGAATCAGAAAGGCAATCTAACAGTTTCAGCAAACAGTTTATGGAATCAAATCAGACTACTAATACTCTTTATAAACAATAATATATTTTATTACTCTTTCTAGTACACACAATCATCTATTTATCATACCAGAAGGAATATGCATGGCCTTACATGCAGCACATACAACCAGAAAATCTAACTGGCCATTGGATCATGCATACACACTCCCGATCTGAAAGCAATCTACCATATCAAATCATCCAAAAAGAGAGAAAAAGTTAATCAACCAAAAAGAAAAATAAAAGTAGACTTATCCATAGAAACTCCAGGCATTATTTATATCCATTTTCTGTAACCATCCAAATGGTGACAAAGCCAACCCATTTGTAGATTAACTCTTATGTCTATTAGGAATGCATTATCATAAAAGTGCAGACTAACTATACCATGTGACATGAAGGTGACCATTCAACAATACTCCATTCAAAACACAATCATGGGAAATATAAAAAATAAGCACAGCAAAACCCAATCTACAAACATGAGCATGGTTCTACTTTAACATAAAATAAGTATATATTACAAATTCAAAGATCAACTCAAAAGAGATATTCAGAAACTCCATGGCTAATAAATGTGTGCGTGTGAAGCCAATTGCATATAAAAATAAAGATATTATTACCTTATCAACATGCTCGAGAGTAACAGCCTGAGGAATAATTTTATCCCGAAGCCTAATTTGAACAAAACCAGAATTTCCTTTGAGGGGAAAGCATTGGCCCGGCTCCCCAAAGCTTGGTCTGAGCATCATAACAGCATCAGGATGGACGCCACCTCTTGAAGTGGTCAGCAACCAGGTGGCCCCCCAGCGTTGCAAATAGGGCTCTGAATGCATGACGACCATAGCGCCACCGGATGCAAGGGCATAATCAACCATACCAAGTCCATCGGCAGCATGCTTCTCAATTTCCTTGGCGACAATGTCCCTAGCATAAGCCCTAATATCATCCAAACTAACATCGGTTGAACTGCCTCCCTTTCCCTTGTTGATGTAGTCATCAACAAACTTGGCGAACTCGTCCCTGGACAACAAGTCGACGGCCTTGAATTCAGCAAAAGACTTGTCAAGAGCATCCAATCTAGCCGCTAACTGGTTAAACTCGGTGTCCAAGAAGAGAGCTTTGTCGCGAATCTTGTTGTCAAACTCCATCCTGAGACCGCCAGCCTCATTGTCGATCTTCTTATTGACGACCTCAACCTGAAGCTGAATCATTTTCAAAGAAGTCTTGAGGAGGGATTCAACCTGGGCAATGCGAGCCTCAGATTCGGAGGAGAAGGCAGCCATTTGGGAAGAATAGTCGGGATCCCCAAGGGAGGATGAAGAATTAAGAGCCAATCTCCTGACCATCTGAACGAAGCCTATGAGAAGGAGCAAGAGCACAAAATTCTTGGACAAAATACTGAGGACAGTCAACCAGCGGGGTTTAGGAGGAAGGGTTTTAGCAGCGCGAGTCCTGGTGCGGAGGGGAGAAGTGGTGGCCTTCTTGAGGGCGGGATCTTTTGAGGCGGTGGCGGTGGTTCTTTCTAGAATAGAATGATGGCTGAGATCCTTGCTATGAGAAGAGAGCAATTTATTGGCGTCATCGGGGCCTCCAATGTTATTGAATTGGGGTTCGTTGGGCAACAATTCGATGTTGTTGGATTTCTTCTCGCCGACCATAACGGGTCTCCGTCGAGCGGCGGGGTTGGCGGTGATGGACACCGTGGAAGCGGACATGGCTGTTGTAAGGATTGGATTTGATGAGATGAGATGATTTCAAATGTTAGAAATCAATCAGTAGACTGAGACAGAGAGAAATAAAAGAAAATAATTAATTGTTACAATAATAATAAATAATTGAATTGATGCAGCGGTGAGATGAGAGCCCTAAGCCAAAGGTTTGGGAGGGAAAAGTAAGAGCAGTTCATTTCCGTTCCATTATTTTAAAAAAATAATTAAAAGAAAAAACAAACTAATATATTTTTACATCTGAATATTTCCATTTTTATTACCTGAACTTACTTGAACTACTTACGAAGACCTGATCCATAACAATATTATTACTTACTTTTAGGTCTCATAAATCCATAATACTATTTCTTACTTTTATGTCTTATAAGTATTCAAGTGGTAAAAAATTATAAATATTCAAATATAAAAATCATAATTCAAATTCTTATTCTCCTCTTACTTTCTTCCATTATAGCGAGAAATTAACCACTTCAAAATACATCTCATTGTTGTAGAAAATTAAACATGAAAAAAAAAGTATTATAAATTATTGTATTGGTTTTGTATCCGTAGATTGCTTTTTGAACTTGCAATATTGGAAGGAATTAATTTTTTTTAGAAAAAAAAAAAGAGGAGATAAATTTCAGAAATCATAATCATTTCTTAGATTATATGTCTTTTAAATTAATATTTAATGAAAGAAAAACAAAAGAAAATTATATCATTTTCTTAGATTATGTTTAATTTCAATTTTTGAATGCTAAGAAAAATTAATGGAATAGCAATACAGCCCTCCCCCAATTCATGACATGCCCACACCCAAGCTTACGCTGCTCAATTCCATAAACATTTCTACTTCCCAATTTTGAATATCCATCCATCTTCCTATCTTTCAATTTCATGTGTGTAAACCCAACAATATCAATTCAAATGAAAACCGGGTTTTTTTTTTTTTTTTTTTAAAATGACATCAATTTGGCATTCTAAAAGAAAAAAAAATGTAATTTGTACTGTTTCAAAACATGTCATTGCCACCTTGCAACTAGAGACACCATTGCCAATAATATTATATTGGTCCGCCTGCATGGCATGCTTAAAATCACTTTCGCGTCACTATCGCCATCCACACCTGCAGCAGTCTGCACATCTTATCCTTGGCTTCATATTTCCATTACCACTCAGATATTAGCCTCTCAAACAGCAAAACCACTCAGAGTCAGAACCTTCCACATTATCATCCCACTCTTGCCACATGAGGTTCCTTTCACTTGGATACTCGCAACTGTCATCTTGTGTGAGAAATGGCAAAAATCAAAAACTGTACAACTACCACTTCTGCACACAACTGGCCTCATCGACAAAATCAATCTCATTACTCTAACACCATGGGAATTACTATGACATCCGCAGTTTCATGAATAAAAGAGGGCAATTTAAACTGTATGCAGCTGGTCTGTATCATTTTTCTCCTGCAACAGCTTAAACTAGTCAGAAGCTACACATAAACGAGCATACCATAAAACTAAAACATAAAATTCAAACAGGATAAATTTAAATTTTTTTTCCAACTCTTTCTTTTCTTTTCTTTTCTTTTCTAATTATAAAATTGTAATATATAGTTCAAGTATGAAAGTTTTCCTGTGACAGCCAACAATTCAATTTATCAATTGTACTAACACCTACTAGACTAAGGTCTCATGAATGATCCATAACAAAATGACCACTGAAATACAGCTTTTAAGGTGTTGACAGTCCATGCAATGCAGTAAATATTAACCAGGAACCCATTCTTAAACCTTCTGCAAAAGCAGCAGGATCACCATTTAGGTTTCCAGCACAATCCCCAAAATGGAACATATAACTGTACAAATAGCAGCATGTAACCACCAGTAGAATTGGCAGCATTATATATCCACCCCCATATACAGCAAGCAATTGCTGAAATGATGTATGCATCCGTCCGTCTCACTGGTTTCATAAATATGATTTATTGAAGCTACGATGTTACTGATGCAACCAAGAGGCATCTAATAGCAAATTTGAAATAGTATTTTAGGGCAAAAATATTCTGCAGAATGCATTGGCTCAAACATAAAGAACAAAAAAAAATCCATGTATATCCTCCTACACATTGCCCCAGACCCACAAAACACCCACTATAAACAGCCATAAAGTCTAGCCAATTAGGAAACTGTGATGGAAAACAAAAGGACCAAGCTTCTCATTTTAGCTAGATGAAAACATAACCAACATGAAGGGATCAGATAAAAGACTTCCATAACAAAGAAATATGCAAATGAGTTTAAAGTGCTATGTTATATTAAGAAATTGCAAGAAATGCACCACCGAAAGTTCCATTAGGATGGTTAAATTATTGTTTCAGATAACAGCAGAAACAAGCTATTAAGAAGACAATAAGATTGCCAGCATGAACTCAAGATCATTGAGACATCTACACGTGGGGCCATTGTTGATGCCCCTTGCATGAAAGGAGGAATTGAAGACCCAAGATAAACTAACAAAGGGAAAGCATAGGAGAAGTTCTCCAGTTATCTCTATCTCAATCTAAGTTTCATGAATTTTCTCAAATCTTAAGCAATTCAAACAAAGCACATTCTCCACTCTCCAGTGTCCTTAGAAATGAAATAGATAACTGAAAAGTTTAACAGGAATAATGATATCCCAAATGCCTAAATCTTTTTCAGTTTTACTATTTGTTTGTGCAATCAAGTGGGTAGGCAAATTAATAATTTCTAGCCACATGCAATTTCTGACTAACCCTGCAAGAATGATAATGAGGACAGCTAACACCCACCTTAACACATTGAAAAAATAAAGCTGGAAAGAAAGCACATAGCATAAGCTACATGCCAGTTACATGGCTTACAGAAAGTGCAGCTTTCCTGTTTAGCATGTAAGGGTTTTCCTAAGCCTTCCAATAGCCACATATAAGAAAATATAGAAATGCATTTCTAGCTCAACTCATTGAGATTGTTAAAATGGGTTCAAGGTGATCATGTCAGCATTTCAATTTTTTTTTTTTGGAACAATGTCAGCATTTCAATAGGAGAAATGTTGGTATGAACTTTATCATAAAAACAAAAGTACAGTTTATGCACTTGGCCAATAAAATAGAAAATCAGAAATGTTCGTACATTCAGATATAATTGGAAATCAACCACACTCCATAGCTAACCCAAATATGATAATCTGCAGAAGGGCTTAATCAATCCAGGTCATAGGTTGCTATGGTATCTGCATTTCTATTGCAGCTACCATAAATATAACCTTGTACTTCTCTCAGGCTGACGACAACCATAAGAGAAATTGACATCTTAAAAACAAAGTATTCTAGCATCTAGAGTGGATTATGATGCAGAAGTTAAAACTAGTTTGAAAACCACTAAATCCACCAAAATTTTGCAAAGTTTCAACAGAAAACAGTCACCCCTTCTAGCAAAAAATTGCAATTTGTTGCACAGGAAAAATAATAGACAGAAGGCAGAATATGAGGAGATAATTAAGAAGGATAACCATTTATAAAGAGAAAAAAATGAAGATAAAATATGAGAATAAGAATTAGAAAATAGAAACTGTGAAAACATCATCTAGTGTTTTCTCAAAAAGTGAGATTTTTTAAATGTGTGTAAAAAGTGCTAAAAAGAAGAGCATGCTCACTTCATTCAAACAAGTTGTGTTTTTTTTTAAAAAACAAACAAACAAACAAACAAAAGACAGGAAACAAAGACAATAACTAATGCTAAACCATCTGAAGTGTTATATGACAGTAATATTATTTGCAGTCTACCAAATTACCCAAAAAAAAAAAGTAAATAAATTAGAGAAGGTCCTAATGCAAGAAGTGTCACGCCACTACGGTGAAGGGAAAATAAGATGAAATAAGATACATTCCTAGATAACAGATGAACAAAAGATAAGGTGAAATCACCAATACATACATCTACGTTCTGAAAAGAATTGCTTATGGACACCTTCAACTGAGAAGCTTCAGCAGTAGAAGTAGAACTACTGTCAACAATATTGGGATTTTGATCCTGCAAACAAAGGACAGAATCAAACAAAACCATATCACATTGCTGATCCCATAAAATACATAAAACAAGAAGAGTTAAAGAAAGCCCTGAACTTGAATTAGTAAGCAAATGCCTATCTACGGTACAACCATAGAAAATCAACAGCCTAACAGGAGAAAATTAATAATAAGATTGTTATCTCTTGGGAAGTCAATAACAAAATTTTCTAAAAAATCAACCAAAATAGAAAGGTTTCTGCAAAGAAAAATAAAAATAAAATAAAATTCATAAATCTAGAGGTTGAAATTTGAAAGTAGAGTCATGAAAAGCATCCAAGCTAAATGCGGGAAAATCACATGGAAGATAAGAATGGCATACCGTACGCAGATGCTTATTGTTGCGACCATCTTCAAAAAGAGAGGAGAAATAAGCAGGATCGTAAATGGATCCGCCTAGAACAACATCAGAATCGGAGGATTGTGTAGGTAAAGCAGAAGGAGTTACAGGACTGAGGAAACTATTTCTTAGATCATAGTCAGCATCTCGAGGAGCAGTAGTTTCTGCATAAGAAACCCCTAATCTGTAAATCTGAATCCACAGCAAGGAGGAAGACAAGCGTACAGAAAAACCAACAATTTGCATTGCAAGAGCGAGTTTGACAGAAAAAATAAAGAACATTCCATACGTGCCTTCAGAGATGTTCCTGCATGTTAAGAGAAATGGTTTCACTTGCATTTGATATAAGAAAAGAAAAAGAGAGAGCCCAGATTGAGTAATGTCAGGATTTCTTTGAACATTATGGCAGGCAGGCAGGCACAGCAATTGTAACTGTAACTTGTATAAAGAATGAAAATTGAGTAAAAAGAAAGAAATGTATTTAAGTGAAGTGAAAAGATGGCAATGGCTATGGTTATATATATAAATATAAAGCAGAAGAAGAAGAAGAAGAGACGAACCATATATCATGAGAGAAAAGAATGAACCAAGAAATGTCGAGCAAAATAGAACAGAAGAGAAGAACAGCGTAGGTACGACCCAAACTCTGGCTGCTGCTTTCGATGGCGACAAGTGCGAACAATGCGATTGCCAAATTAATGAGCAAAACTCCGTTGTACAATGCGCCCAAAGATCCAATCAAAGCGCATCCAATCTTTGTATTACGAATAAATACCACAACAAAACAAAACAAAACAATTAGATGTAAAGAACAGAATTTAGAAAAAAAGAAATGAAAAGAAAAGCATTGCATACCTGAATATAGAGAAGGATGACAGCCAAATATTGGAGCCTATCATAATCCCTAATCCAATTCTGTATTCGATCTTTCAATTCTCTACAAAACAACATACCCTCAATCCTCCCTCTTTCAATTCTCTTCTTTTTCCCTCGTCTTTGTCTTTTCTTTTCTTTTCTCCCAAACAAGCGAAGCGAAGCGAAGCAAAGCAAAGCCAACAAACAAACAAACAAGAAGCCAAAGAAACAGCAGATCCAAACAAGAGAAGAAGCCCAATGATTTTATTTTTTGATTTTGATCGCAATCGTCGGAGGCGGCATCCGCTTTACTCAGTGTTCCTTAATTGCAGGCACAGCAACAACTTCCTCACGTGACCTCATAATTACTGCTCTCTTTCCATTTACAGTGTATTCTATTAGGATTTTAGAAGAATTTAATTGATTCAATTCGAAAATTTTAGAGTAACACCGTCTCTAACCAAAATTTCAAAATATAGTAAATTTTATTTGAAAATATATCTGTTATAGTAAATTTATTCTAATCTATTATTTTATTTTCAATTCTAAAAAAAATATTTTTTATATATTTTTGTCCAATACTAATATTATATTATTTATACATTTTACACTCATATTTTATTCAATATTCATCAAATGCATCCATATATTTATTTATAATAAAATTAATTAAATAATATATTTAAAAAATAAATAATATATTAATAAAATAATTAATATATTTTAATAATAAATAATATATATACATCCACATATTTTAAAATTAAATAATATAATATATTAAGAAAACTAAACGGCATTAATTTTAAATTTACTAAAAAAATATAAAATTACATCTTATAATTAAACTAGTCTATTACAAGCGCTAATTAATTTTAAAAATATAAATTATAATATTAATAATCTAATCATTTGAATTAGAATATTTTTTCCACAAATGATCAATTAATGCATTGTGAAGTGCAATATGAGCATTTTTGTCCTTAATTCGTTTGTGACGAGCAAAAAATTATTCAAACCTGGTGTTATCATCAACCGTCATTTCAACATTTGCAGTTGGAGCTTCTATTGCATTAACAATTGGTGCATTTAAGTCACGTTCATCCTCAATAATCATATTGTGGAGAATAATACACGTTGTCATTATGTCATGCAAGTGATATTTTCTCCAGAAACGTACTGACCTTGCTACAATTGCAAAATGGGACTATAGAACTCCAAAAGCACGCTCAATATCTTTTTTGCACGATTTTTGTTTCATTGCAAAAAAAAAATTCTTTGGACCTCGAGGTTCATGAATTGTTTGAATAATATTGCTCCATTTTGGGTAAATACTATCAGCTAAAAAGTAACCCATATCATAATATTTTCCTTCTATGACATAATGTGCTGGGGAGCAATACCTTGTGCAAGATCAGAAATAAGATGAGATAATTCCAAAACATTAATATCATAATTAGTTTTAGGCATGCCAAAATAAGCATGTCATATCCAAAGATCATAGTCGGCAACAACTTCCAAAATTATTGTTGGTGATCCACTATGACCTGCATACTGTCCAGCCCATGTTGTAGGACAATTTTTTCACTTTCAATGCATACAATCCAAAATGCCCAACATTCCAGGAAATCCATGTTCTTCATCAATATGGAGCAGCCTAGCAATATCAGTATTGTTAGGACTTCTTAAATATTGTTGTGAAAAAATTTCTACAACAGTATGACAAAACTTCTTCAAGCTTTCAATCGCTGTAGATTCACCAACTTTTACATATTCATCTATTGCATCCGCAGGTAGGCCATATGCCAACATTCGAAATGCTACCATTATTTTTTGTAGAGGCGATAACCTAAGTCTACCAAGAGCATCAGTTTGTTGTTCGAAATATGGGTAATGACTTTTGACTGCATCAACTATATGAAAAAATAAACTTTGTGACATTCGAAATCGTCGGCGAAAAAAATCCTCACCATATCGTGGATTATCAGCAAAATAATCGTTGAATAAATTCTGGTGTGCAACTTCATGATCTTGTCTAACAACAATATGGCCTGGAATCGATCCACCATGTCGAGTGCTACATTTGTGCCGTTGGTTTTGATAATATTCAATCATCATACTCTTAGTAGAGAGAATTTGCAATGTTGCTTGATATTCTTCGTTCGATAACCCAAGTGGATTATCATCGTCAGAAGATGAACTTGATGAGTTATGGACTGATGGGCCACTAATATCAAAATTCATTTTGGGAAAGGTTACTAAGTATATGAGAAGAGTATTTGCAAAGAGTTTTTTAGAGAGAGCGTGCTAAGATTTTCAGATAATCTTTAAGTAGTTACATTCATAATGCATTACTTTTTATAATATAAATTTTGGTAGAAGGAAAAGATTAAATATAAAATATGACAGGAAATTAAAAGAATACTATCCAACGGTTGAATTCAAAAGCAGAAACAAAATTATTATCCTGCCTTTGCATTTTTCCCAAAAGATGACAGGAATTCCTAACTTTTTATCCAATGGTTTAAATTAAAAGAAAGACTATCCAACGGTTTAAATTAAAAGAAAGACTATCCAACGGTTTAAATCAAAAGCAGAAACAAAATTATTGTCCTGCCTTTGTATTTTTTCCAAAAGATGACAGGAAACCCTGTCTTTTTAATCCAATGGTTTAAATTAAAAGAAAGACCATCCAACAGTTTAAATCAAAAGCAAAAATAAAATTATTGTCCTGCCTTTGTATTTTTCCCAAAAGATGATAGGAACTCCTAACTTGTTAATCCAATGGTTGAGATGATCTGCATACCATCTAACGGTTTAAAATAAAAGCAAACAAATAATGCAGAAGGGATTCTTTTTCTATAAATAAATGTCATTTCCGTAACATTTTTTCACAACATATTGCAACATCTTCTGTAGAACTCCAAAAACTCATTTTTAGCTCAAACACTTCAACAATTTCAAAATTTTGGTTCGATCATCTGGTTACACTCATGTATCATGTGTTTTCTTAAATCGGTTGTTAAATTAATGCAAATCTATGGTTGTTAAATTTTTTCTATCCAAATATTAATATTATTTAATTAATCAATATTAATATTATTTAAGTTAATTAATTATTTAATTAAAAAATTTATATAATTTAAGTAAAAAATTAATATTATTTTTAGTGACAATATTAATATTATTTAAGTTAAAATAATAATAATTAAATAAAATTTATATGCATTTGGTTATAATATGTTAAATATAATATAAAGTTGGACTAAATTGAACAAAAGTATTTGGACTATATTAAAATAAATAATAAAAAATGATTGTTATTGAAATTTAAAAAAAAAAAGTACAAATGCATAAAGGCAAAATTGGGCATCAAATATGCATCAAAACAGTGATATTATGCACAATGAAGCAGAAAATAAAGTGGGTTGGACAGCCAAGGCAGCGACATTATGCGTTTTTAACGCTGCATTGGAGATGGCCTAATTAACATTTTTAAAGACTTAAAAAAAGTCTGTAAAAGTTAAAAAATATTTCATTACAACTTTAATAGAGTCTATAAAAGTAATGTGATATTTAAAAAGTGACATTAGATTTTAATGTACTTTTATAGACTTTTTATGTGATGTTATAAAGATAAAATCTAAAATATTTTCCTTCACTCACTTTCAAGATTTCAATGGACTTTTTTTTAGCTTCATCCAACGATAAAAAAAAAACTTGAACAATCTGATACTTCTTCAACCTATAACTTTTTTTTGTTTAATGTTGAACAATTAACAAGATATCTCATGTTTATTGGACGATATATATGATTAATATTTTTGGGCTTTTTTTCAATTTTTTTGAATTGTATTTGATGTTATAGTTGTTGATAGTTTTTAAGGTTTATATTGAATTTTATTGCTTGCAATGCTTTAATTTTTGGTGTTTAATTTATTTAGAGTTTATAGGTAATGATTTTCGCTTCTTTGTTTTTCATCATGTAATAAGAAGTAAAAAGAAAAAAAAAATAGCAAACAAACAAATTCTTTAAAAGCACAAACCTAAAATTGGAATGACTAAACTAATAAAAGTTAAGCGCACAAGGATAAAAATAAAATAAAATAAACGTTCTTTTTTAGAAATCCAAATGAACTATGCCTAATTTAGATTTTTTGAAACTGAATAGTACTTGCCTCAGTTTAACCAAAAGTGATCTAGATTTGTATCGAATTCTCAAAATATAAAAGTTGGTCAATGTCTATAAAAGTCTATAAAAATTTCAAAATAAAAAGCCCATGAAAGTTATTGATAAATTTATAAATTCTATGAAAGTTATTAGAAATTTATAAACTCTGCAAAAATTATTTACTTTAAAAAAGTCTATAAATATTTTTAAAAATCTTAATTGAATACACCCTTGTACATTAACATTCCCCAATCCCCTCTCTCATCTAATCACTTCAATTATGGGAGATTTTGGGGGATATTACATGCTTCTTTTCTTTTTTGAATACTTTATTGCAAATATAATAAATTTTTGATGTAAACAATCAATGACTTGCACTAAAAAGATGTAAGAATCTTTATGATAAGTCAACCCTTCTAAAATTTTGAATTGGAGATTTAATTTTCATATCTAATTAAGATTAATATTCTAAAAATTTTAAATATAAATAAAGGTATAGTTGTCACTTAGTAAAATTTTTATATATCAAAAATATTATTTATCCTTAAAAATATAAATAAATTTTTTAAAATATCTATTTATGTTGGCACAAATTGTGCCGTTTAGCATTACTCTTTTAAATATTGTATATTTTTTCGTGGGATTTAAATATTGTGTATTTATTACCATAAAATGAAGATGTTTTTATAGTTTATTGGCAATTATAAATAAAGTAAAATTTACCTTATAAAAATATACATAAAATTCATCCATGTTATAGATTAATAGATGCTTTCTATGTGTACTTTATTTTTTACAAAATAAACTTTATTTTGTTATTAATTACCATTGGATGATATTTATAAAAAAATCACTATTGGATGATATAATACACTCTTAGATGATAAAAAAAAGTAAAGTAAAATGAAAGTATGTAAAAATAAATTAGCACTAGAAATTTTCAGTAATTGAAAAATAAAAATATTATTTATAGATTAATATATTAACACATTAAATAAAAGTCAAGTTTTGAATAATAGTTCATCCGTATACTTTATTAAGAATTGCTATTTACTTAATAAAAATAATTATCTAAAATTTATATTTTTAACAAATTTTAATAGTTCAACAACAATAATTATAATAATTTTCTATTAAATTTTTTAATAATTATAATATTTTTAGTAGAATTTATCAATTGTTAAAAATTAATTATAAGAGTAGTTGATATTAACTATATATTTTCAGGGAATAATATAACTAATTATAAAGAAAGAGAATATAGTAATTATAGCACCCACTTTCTTATTCATGTCTTTGAGTTTTGACCATTTGGTAAGGTAAGGGAAAGGTGATTTGAACGTATGGTATGTTATTTTATGTAATGTGATGTGATTCACAAAGGTATATGCTCATATTTTATTGTAGGTAAAATTTACTTTTAAGCCCCTGAATTATAATGATTTTTTATATTAAGCTCCTATCGTTTTATTGCATTGCATTGAGCTCCTATTCTTTTATTTATATACTAATCGAGCTCCAATTTGACAGAATAACAAACGATGTTAAATAATAAATATTTTAATAATAAAAATGCTATGTCAACAGTCATTATTGACACAAGTCATATTAAAAAATGAAGTTTAATAATAGTGAGGGATATATTTGGTATTTGAATAACTAATATTTGTCTTCTTCAACCTCTGACTCTCATCTTTTTCAACCTCTCTTCATCACAACAATTCTTCACCTATATATCAAGTCTGATCAACATGGCTGTTCAACAAAATATTGCAATCAGCCATGCAAACCAATTACAATTCCTAAAAATGTAATTTTTTTGTTCGAAAAGCATGACTCAATTAGTACTGCTTCAAATCATGTTGCTGGCAATCTTAGAAAACTAATTAGATTCAGAATAAAAAAATATCAAATTATGCATAAAATAAGACCTCTGTTTGTTTGTAATGAATACATATATCATAATTTTTATTAATAAACTATAAAACACTAGGAATAACAACACAAATACAACTGTTCAATATAATATTTTGGTATAGGTAAGAATCTCGTAAGAGATGAAACATGTAGAAAAACAATTGCAGGTGCCTGGTGGACCTTCAACAAACGACTTTGTATATGCTTATATCACTGGCCAGCAACAAATGCTCTAACTAGGAAAGTTTTGGCCAGGCCTGCAAAGCTTTTTGAAATGAATTTTGCTAGTGGGTGGGTCATCAACCACTATCTCACTCAATAGAGGCCAGACTAGTGTTTAAAAAAAAAAGACCAAAGCATGAGGTCCTTCGCTTTCACTCCTTGGAGTTTCTTAATCAATTTCTTGCTAAAAAAATCAGTTATTTCATCATCACAACTCTCTAGCTTCCTGATCATTTCAAAGTTGTTCCATCTTCTTTTTCTGCAGGATCCACATGTACCCCATTTCCCTAATAAAACCAACTTCAATCACATAGCTGAAAATAGAAATTCACATCTTCAAAAATAGATAAAGATTTGTTTAGGTTAAGATATGGATGTCATTTGCAGAAAAAAGAAAAAAGGACAAGGCAGAATTGCTAATACACCTTTATCCTAAATTTGATCACTTTCTCCAATAATATCTCTCGCGATCCTCATGCTCCCAACTTTGCCCGATTCACAGAGCTGATGATGTCATAAAAAATTCTTGAAGGCGGAGGTCGTTCGCGAGTGGAGGTCATCGACGACTTTGGATACCTGGTGAAGGTACTAAAGTAGAGGTCATTTTTTAAGATGAAAGAATGGAGAAGCACAAGAACATAGAAGAGAAATAATAGAGCTGTGTTATTGTTTAATTAGGGTTTTTTATTTTTTCAATTTGGGTAAATCTCGTTAGTAAGGGTATTTTTGACATTTCTCATGCTTAGTCAGCATTACTAAGCCTAGTAAGCCAACTTTTGACCATTCAGCATATGAGATTAACTGTCACTCGCCACTTAACAACGCGTGATGAACACGCGTTAGAAATCTGTCAAATTAAGGCTCAAAAGCATAAGGGCTCAATAGAATGCAATAAATCGATAGGGGCTCACTAGAAAAAAACCACTATAGTTCAGGGGTTTGATAATGAATTTTGTCTTTATTGTATTCCAAATTAAGGATAGGGAAAAATTCTTCATCATAACCCGTAAGGCTATTTTTGATATTTTATTTTTATTTGAATTTTTCTATTTTTCAAATAAAGAATAGATGTAAATTAAAAGATGTTAGAAAAATAATAAGAGAAAATAGCAAATAGAAGCCTGAACTGTGTAGAGGTAGTACTGTCCTAAAGAATTTTTAGCTATAAATCCTCCAAGATAGAACACTCTTCTAGAATTATTATTTTATTCTGGTGATAGGATCTTACAAATTAATTGTAATAATGTTTGTAATAAACTCAGTAATTTTGGTTTTTGAATTTTGAAGAGGCTGTAATTAACAACACAATAATGTAATTGAAATAGTGCAATTCTAAGGATGCAACAATTTTGAAATAATAATGCAGCTGTAAGACATTAAGGCCGATGTAATTGAAAAAAAATAATGTCTAAATGTAAGGTTTGAAATTTAAAGTATGTAGTTTAAAATTTAAATTTGTAATAGTAAAAATGAAGTAGTAAAATTGGTCTTGAATCGGGCTTTGCATATATCTTACGCACAGGAAAAAATCTACCTGTTTTCACTATAAATGGGCTCTTGCTTTATTTCTCATGGGTGCGAGACTTCCTACCATCTCTAGCCCTTTATAAGCCCAACAATTTGATTTTATTAATAAATGATAAAAATGGTTTATATCTTAGTAATGTGGGATACTTTTGAAAAATTCACAACAATCCCACATATTTCAAAAGTGGAAAACTTTTCGAAAACATTTTAGAAAATGTTTTATTGAGTTTAATTATAGGTGTATATGCTTCAAATTGGAATCTTTTGGACTATGAATCAATTCTAGAAAACTAAGACATATTTTATAGAATTATTGGTGAAGCTTATAGCTTCCATGAACCAAAAATTCTATTTGTAAAACATCTATCTTATTCCTTGCATTACACCCTCATAATTTGCAATCAACACTGTTTGCACTAATAGGCCATGCACACGCTTGGTTATTCATGAATGCTTTAAAGATTATAACACAATCTTATAGAGGCGGCCCCACTCCACATTCATATAGGTGATTTTATCAAGTATATGTTTGCATTGATACATACTACTTTTAAAAGATATAAAATCATTAAGAGCATAAACTTATCCTCTCATATAATGCAAACTAGCACTTTCTCACATTATGGGAATGGTAATTATTTTAGTGCTAGCAGGAATAATAATGAATTTTTATTACCTATATGAACCTCATTCATGGGATCTCCAATTATAAAAGTTGGGTTACCATCACTACTATTCTCAAATTGACTTAAGTCCTATTCCCTTCGATGTTTCATAAATTAATTTTCTCCCTAAGGGTTTAGTAAAAGGATTGGCCAAATTCATTTCTAACTTTACATAATCTATTAAATATATTCCATCTTTGAGCAGCTGCTTAACCACTTCATGTCTCAATTGAATGCGTCTATTTTTACCATTGAAAGTTTTGTTCTTTGCAATGGATAACAAAGAACAATAATCAAATATGGAGTTGATATTTGTTTTGATTAATATATGAAGGTTGATTATTCCCCTTCCTCTTTTCACTTTTCTTTACTGTGCTATGGATGTGCTTATATGACTACACTACTTCTTTAAGTTGATTAAGTATACTTACATTATCTACTCAAATTTAGATTAGGCATCACTCTTGCAGAATTTTTAATTTAGGTGCTCTAGTAATGACCAAGAATATACAACTTAATCATATTATGTTGTTCCCTAGTGGAATTATAAGGATTATGTAATGGCATACATATACAATTGTTACTTAATGGTAACTGTTGTTACTATGTACTAAAGCCTACTTGTTTTTTGTTGGCTGCCAACCAAGCTCTTTTCTCTTTACTGCAACCATCAATTTCTACCTTATTTTGTCCTACATCAATGTGTACTACTTAAAACTCTTATAGTATAAGATTTGAACTTGACATTCTTAGTTTCAAGACCCTCTTAAAGACACTTCTTAGTGGCAAAACTATTAAAATTCTTTTTTTTTTCTTAGTTATTAAAGTTGAAGAATAATAATGTCTAAATATTATATTCAAATGCTTCTCTTGATGCATATTATGATGTATTTATGCTCATAAGTTAGTTGAATTTCTGAGCTTATAACGAACTTCTTAAATGCTTATTCATCTAATGCATTTTGCATCAATCTTAGGAAAGAATTTGTGTAGCAACTAGCTATCATTTTGAATTTTTGGTATTCCATTGGTTTCATAGCCAATTTTATTATTTATTCTAATTCATGGATGACTACTTCTAAACTATAAGAGTTTGACTTTCTTTCATTTTTCTAAAAATGATCTCTTATCAAATAAGAGAAGTGTATTTGAAAAAAAGGAAAAAGAAAGTGGCTAGCTATCATGTCTTATCTCTTGACTTACCTTTGAGTAGAGTAAGAGATGTTAGTCTCTATCCTCTCAAGCAATAACATCTAAGTTGAATAATTTTAGAACAATTAGACTTTCCTGTAATTAAGATATTTTAAATATTACAATTTTATAGATTTTGGAATTTAAGATTAAAGACTTATGAATAGACAACTCACCAAAGGGAATATAATTATTATTCTCTACACCCCCCCCCCCAACACACAGAACACCAGCACAATCAGAGATCTTTTATAGCTTTTTTAGGTTATGCAATAAAAGGGGCTTAGCTCTGGATCCCCCTTTCTTTCAGAAATGAAAGGATCATTGACTTGTGATGCTTTTGGTATCTTAGAAACTGGTTTTTCTTTATAAAATTCATATCATCAAGTTCTATACAAAGATAAAAAAAAAATAAAAGGTTTGAAAATATGTAATGTAATAGAAAGGTCATATGCTGAGATATAGAAATTTAAGTTCACATAGTTGGAGTAACATTCTTGTATTTCTAATTTGTGCTTTTCAGAATATTACTCAGCCTCTAATTTCCTGTGTTTTCTATTTTAAACTAGAAAAGATAAACTAACATTATGATGGTATTTGTTTGTCACTTGACAAGTATACCGTAGTGTTATAATAATTTAAAGAGTTTCAATTATATAGTTTTTAAAGTTAATATCCTTCATGCATATCTTTATAATGACCATAATGGGATGGATATTTTAAGAAAGGTTTGGATGCATTTCTACCTAATATTGACGTTTTATTACTAATGTACAAATATAAGTTTCCATGCCAATGGTGGACTGAATCAAATCAGAACAGGAGTGAGTTTTTTTTAAAGAATTGCTCAAGCTCTATCAAGTTATAACAAAAGTGGCTAATTTTTCATGAGTTAATTTTATTATTCTTATTGATATACAGATTTGTGATATGGCTGTTGTTGCAAAGATAATAATGCAACTCTTATTCTTCCTTCTCTTGATCATATGATTCATTTTTGGACTAATCCAAGATAACTTTCTCATTTAGTAGCTAATTCTGTCGATATATATGTAGTTTTATGAGATTTATGCGAAATGAATTGGGATTTTTTTAGCACTTTTAAAGACATATTTGATTGAATGCACTTTATTATTTTCTAGGCTGGGTACTGTTAAGGAGAGATAGTCTTTTGCAAGCACAAGTTGATCATTTCACCTACACTGATAAACAACTAGCTAATAATAGCCTCATCCTCTTTTCAAAGGTTGAGGTGTAGCGGGGTACCAAAATAATCTCTCTTGTATATTAATTTTTTGTATTTAATTTTATTAATTGTTATTAATTTTGATATTTACTAGTCATCAGATAGTTTATTAAATAGTTTATATTATCTTTTTAGTATTTCATGTACTTGAACTCATGTAAATTTATTTTATTAATGAAATAATAATAATTTATTTTATTAGCAAAATAATAATTGTATTTTTGTCATTTTGTAAATATCGCTTTAAATAACTAAAAATATATTTTAAATGTCAATAAAAAGCTATGAAATGACGATTGTGAATTTTCTTTAAATGATACTTAACAAATGTTGCTTTAATAAAGCAATATTTTATAAATGTCGCAAAACTACAATAAATAAGTTATCATTCTGTTTGGATGCAAGAGATTTGGCCTATAGATTTGGATTTGGTGAAATTCCTTGTTTGGTTCTTAAATAAACAATTGGATTCAGATTTGAATAAAATCCATCAAGGCTTTGATAGCCCAAAAAATATGGATTTTAAATAATATCTAGGGGCTTGTTATTTCAAATCCAAATCCTCCTGAAATAGGTGTAAATCAAGCTCAGTCGATTAAAGATAACTTTGTTGACCTTACGCCAATCTTCTTCTTCTTCTTCTTCTCACATCATCGCCAATAATTTTTTCATGCTATTTTTTCATCATCACAATCCTCAAAGCAACTAGGTATGTTGATGTTATTTTCAATTGCAATTTTATTTTTTTTTGTGTAATTCTTTTGTATTTATACTTTGAAAGGGATAATGACTATTTTAGTGTCCACACTTTTCAAAATTTTACAATTGAGTGTCCCAATTTTTATTTATTACAATTAAGTGTGTGAACTATTAATAAATAACAATTCAATGTTTTTCTAGTTAACAAATGATGTGGCAATTTACGGGCCTTACTCTGTCGCTGATGTGGATAAATAAGCTGCTAAAGGTGAAGAATTTGACCTTAAACTTAAGACTAAATGATGAAAAAACCACCTTAATTCCCATCTCTCCTTTGTTAAATAGACATCATACAAAAGTTTGAGGTAGATGGATAGATGGCCGAATGTAACCATCTGCCTCCTGTTCCCAATTCTTTAAAACTCTGGCAAGTTCTGATTGGCATTCTCCCTCATCCATCAACCATCCTCGAAGACTGCATCGCTATCCAGCATAAGAGGGACATCCAAACACTCCTTGAAAACTAACAGCTTGCAGCCACTAACCTCGCATTAAGACCTCGCTCTCAGGATGAACTAAGACACTTATCAACAGTTACAACTGATGTCAAGATCGAGAGGGATGATCAGGTGAAGGAAGTATATAAGAGATCATTGAAATTGGAAGCTGAAGTGAGCTCCATTGATGCATTGAGAGGGGAACTTGTTCAGGTGAGGACTGATGTAAAGAAGTCAAGGTGTGCTCCATTGATGCACTGACATGTCAATTGTCATAAATAAACAGCTAGATAAAAAAAGAAAAAAAGGATTATGAAGTCTTTCTTTTTCCATGCAAGAAGAGATGAGAGATATCATATGAATCAGTGCTATATTTTGTGATTTTTTATGTTTTTATTTCACACTCACTGATTCATTATACCCAGAAGCTAAAAATGATTTTACTCTTTTCATTTAAACTTTTCTTTCTATCAGTCTCTTTTTTTATTCACAATATTGCTAGTTAATGAATTTTCTTGTTTTCCTTTCTTTTCTACTGCCATCATGGTAAGGTTTTTACATTTTGTTTTGTTTGGTTTCTATGAAAATGCTAGAAAATTGAGCAAATTTTTTTGCCTTTTTATTTTTTTTTTGTTGCTTTTGGGTTTTAGAGAAACCTAAGTTAGAAACTTCACTGTATTTTTTATATGGGTGGATGGCAAAGCCCAAGCTTTTGCTTTTGGTGGAATTGTTAGTCCTTCTTTTTTGGGTGGAAGTATCATGAAGAGTCCAAGTTTTTAACTTTTAAGTTATTATAGTAGTAATAAGACAAGACTTTAAGCAATTTTAGATTTTAGAAAGTGCAAGCTGAATGTGTTTACCTTTTTTTTTTTTATGTAATCTTATGTATTGGTTTTGTTTTAATTTAGATCTATAAAAATTTGGTTTGGTGCTTTTCCCTGGAGGTTTACCATATAAAAAATAGTAAAGTTTTTCTACATTTGAAAAAGGAAAAGAACACGAGTAGATCTAAATGTAATAATCTTTTATAATCCGAAAACTTAAAGCTATGAGAGATGAAGAAATGACCATGAGCAAGATGGAATTTCAGAAAATAGCATTTTTACTTCAAGTGTTAGATACAGTGGTAAAAGACATTAAAAGGGAGGAGAAATTGAAATGGAAAAGAAGATGACAAATATTAATGGGCATTTCGTTTAATAATTCTTACATGTCAGCATTTTGGAACTGGAAACTTGTTAATAACCTAGAAAAAAAATTGAATTATTATTTATTAACAGGTTCACACACTTAATTGTAACAAATAAAAGTTGGGAAACTCAATTGTAAAATTTTAAAAAGTTCAAACACCAAAATAGTCATTATCCCTACTTCAAAATAGGTTATAAGAAAGTTAGGGTTTTGAGATTGGAGATGTTGATTTTAGGTTTTTTAATCTATTTGAATTTTGTTTACTTGGCCATTTTTATCTTATGTTTAGATTTTGTTATTGGCATAAGAGTGCCCCTTCATTTGCATAGCATTATGTTGCACATGAATTTTTTTTAAAGATTTCATCTATATAATGCTTCTGACTGCTTTAAAGGCTTTGATTAATTGCTACTTTTAGATTTAGCTCTTGAATTTTTTATTCCATCAGAAAACCTTTGCCACTTGATCACTCTTTTACTTTAGCTTCAGCTTCCAACCCCTATCAAAATTCTACTTCAACTTTAGCTTCCAAAACTTCTTTCTTTTTTAGGTATTTTACTCCTCAAATTCACATTAGAATGATCAGAATTTTCCATTATTGAATTATCAATTTTTGGATTATTTACAATAGTTAGTGCATGGGAAATATTATCAGACAGTAAAAAAATATGTTCAAAGAATTCTGCATTCTTTGTCTCATTTATAGTGTTGCATTCTAAAACATCACTTTTCAAAAAAAGAAATCTATATGCAATACTATAATTAGTATAATCAATGAACATGCAATCATAGGTTTTTGAACTTATTTTTCTTTTCTTAGGTTCAGACAACATAACTTTAGTAAGACACCCTTAAACTTTTAAATATTTTAAGTTAGGAGCATGACCTTTCCATAATTCATAAGGTGTCTTTTCAGTTTTCTTATGTGGGACTCTATGTTGTATATGACATGTAGATAAAATAGCTTATTCCTATAAATTATCAGGTGTTGAAGAACTAATGAATAATGAATTCATAATTTCTTTAAGTAACATATTTTTTCTTTTAGCTACTCCATTTGATTCAGATGAATAAGGGGGAGTAGTCCCATATATAATTCCTTCTTTTTCACAAAAATCATTAAGTAGAATATATTCATCACCTCTATTTGATCCAATTCTTTTAATCTTTTTATTTAATTGGTATTCTACCTCATTTTTATATATGATAAACATATTGAAGGCCTCATTTTTTTTTATCTAAGCAAATAAACTTTAGTATATCTAGAGAAATCATCAAATAATGTCACATAATATTTTTTACCACCTCTAGTCATAGTTTGTTTTAAGTCACCAAAATCTATATGAATTAATCCTAACATTTTAGATTCTCTAGTCACAAATATACAAGTCTTTGTTAATTTAGCTTCAGTACAAATTTCATATTTTTTTATACATTTTGTACTAATTCCTTCTATCAATCTTAAAGAATGCATTTTCTAACATAACTAAAATTAACATGCCCTCATCTAGCATGCCATAAATCATAATAATCAATCAAGTAAGTAGAACAAGATACAATTCTATTAATAACATTCACAACATTTAGTACAAATAATCCTTTATTACAATACCCCTTTCCCACAAATATATTATTTTTTATCATCATAATATGGTCAGATTCAAATGAAACTTTGACCCCAACTTTGCCTAAAAGATACACAGAAATGAGATTTGCTCTAATATTGGGGACATGCAAGACATCATTTAAAGACAAAGTCTTTCCCTAAGTGAGCTTCAAAATAACTTTGTCTTTTTCCATCACTTGAGTAGTGCTAGAATGACCAAGATAAATCACTTCTTCTATATTTTCTACAGATGTGTAAGAAATGAGGACATCTCGATTTGCATAAATATGCCTTGTCATTCTCGAGTTAACCACCCATTCTTTCATGTTAGCCATTGAGTTGGCTTGTGAGAAAACATAATTATTATGCCATCTCCTTCGACCAAGTTAACTTTTAGTTTAGGAGGATTTACATTCTTAACTCTCTTATCCTATTAAGGTGCATGATGTCCTACTTTTCCATAAACAAAGCAATTTCCTTTTTTTGAAAGTAGGGTTAGTCATCTTAGACTTGTAATGAAAGCAATTATTTTTTGCATACCTTTTATTTTGAACCTTCTTGTCTTGTACTAAGTTTGCTTTGGAGGTTAGTTCCTTACCCTTAAGACTTTTCACTTGATTTCAATTTATGCCCTTAATGATTATGTGGGTGATCAGATCCACCGAGGAGAGTTGCTTTTATTTATGCTTGAGTTGTTGTTTGTGGTCATTTCACTAATTAGGCAACTTTTCAATAAGTACACCTGTAACAAATTCTTCAGGCAAGGTAATATTTTTAGCCCTCAAGTCCTCTAAAAGTTTATGGTATTCATTAATTTGTGATTTTATGTCCTTTTCTTCCACCATCTCCCATTTTTAGTAGTTTCCTACCATAAATTTTTGCTTCCCAATATCTTCATCAGTGTACTTGGTGATCCTTGATGACCATATTATTTTAGCTTCTTTGTAAGCACAATAGACATAAAAAAGTTCATTAGATAGAGTGGACAATAAGGTATGACAACAAACCTCATTGGCATATATCCATGTCTCAGAATTATTCTCATTATTATCATAAAAAAGAGTCCATGCAACCCCATGCATATCAAGGGTTGAATGAACACATTCCTACCATCTCTTGAAATGTTCAACTCCAAATATTTCGAATTTAGAGACATATGGGAAAGGTTTAGCATAGGGAATAAAAGCAAAAACATTTGAGGCAGATGCAGAAGGCATAAAGGCATTAATGGTAAAAGTAGGAGCAGTAATGGTATTTGAAGCAGAAATACTGAAATTATTTCTGGCAGGAGCAGCACCATTAAGAGCAGAAAGAGAACCGACAAAAAGAGAAGGGTCCATTATGAAGAGGAAGAATAGAAATCCTTTAGATTGTTAGAAAAATAATAAGAGAGAAGAGCAAACAAAAGTCTGAGTTGTGCAAAGGTAGCATTGTCTTAAAGGATTTTTTGCTATGAATCCTGCAGGATAGAGCAAATTCTTCCAGAATCTAGGAACGAGATCTTGCAAATTAATTATAAAATTGTCTGTAATAAACTCAATAGTTTTGGTTTTTGAATTTTGAAGAGGCTAGCACAATAATGCAATTCAAATAGTGCAACTATAAGGATCCAACGGTTTTGAAATAATAATGCAGTTGTAATATATTAAGGCAAATGTAACTGAAAAAATAATGTCTATAGGCAAGGTTTGAAATTTAAAATCTATAGTTTAAAATTTAAATTTTTATCTATAGTTTAAAATTAAAATTTTTAATAGTAAAAATGAAGTGGTAAAATTGGTCTTGGACCGAGCTTCGCGTATATCTCGTGCACAAGAGGGGAATCCACTTGTTTTTACTACAAATGGGCTCTTGCTCCATTTCTCATGCGCATGAGATTTCCTCCTATATCTAGCCCTTTACAAGCCTGACAACTTGATTTTATTAATAAACAATAAAACTGGTTTATATCTTAGTAATGTGGGATACTTTAAAATATTTATAATAAAAAAAGGTAAAAAGTTATTCTACATTTTCATTCGATTGATCAATAATTTTTTACTTTAATCAACATGTGTATTTAACTAAATTTAGAGTGTTTAAAAGTATTTACAAATTTTTAATCTAAATAAATTAAATTGAAACATTTCCATATTTTTATTTTACTATTTTCAGTAGAATTGTGTTTTCTTATAAGTTTTCGTTATATTTTTAAATATTTTTAGTTAAAATTTGTAATTATAATATAATAGCTGATAAAGCATAAAGTCTTATAGTTTAAGTGCTAAATAATAAGAGATTAGAAGTCTATAATGAAAATAATTTTTGAATTTCGGCAAGATGTAATAAAGAATTGTTTTTATGTTCTATTTATTAGGATAGATTGTTGTGTTATTATTTTTAGGTTAAGTTTAGTATGAATTTATTTGTTGTTATTATATTTGTCTAAGGGAGTGTTGGAGGAAGTTGTAGCAAAATTTGCAAGTGTGGAAGCTCAAAGGTTGTAAGCTAAAGTGCAAGCAAATTTAAAGAATGTTGAGTTCAAGTTTTTGAAGATTCATAGTTGCGCTTGATCTAGTGTAATTTCATCCTATCAATTTAGCATCAGACATGGTTATGCATAGTAGAGGCATGGTTGTGCTTGAGTTTGAGTTTTTTTAGAGTGTAGAAAGCCCACAATCATATGTCAACAGTTGTCCAATCAAATTTTAGATTTTATGAGCTATTTCATAAGGGCATATAAATTTATATTATTCATTTTTGAAAAGGGCAGTTAGGTTAACTGATAGCCATCAATAGAGAACAAAGGAAAAGTGTTACTTTTCTTTCATTATTTTTCATTAGTAACTCTTTTTTTTATTCAACTTTTGATTAAGAATAATAGATTCAAGAACAAGGATTTACAACTGTTCATTTCAAATGAGTAAGAAGTAAAAAGGGTTTCTTTTTTTTTTTTTACCATTTCTTAACTGCTCATTGTTTAAGATAATGACGATGGTTGGATTTTTTGTTTCTTATTCTTATTTTTCAATTATCATGTGTGAATAAATTATTTATTTAGGGCTTTTTTTTAACTTGACTCAACATAGATGTTAAATGATTTAAATTCTGAATCAATATATATTTAATCTTTGGTTGTTATTGAATTTATACTTTCTTCAAATTGATCACTCGATAAATTGAACTGATAGTGGAATTTAATTGAAAAATAAATTCTACTATAGGCTAAATAGCAATATGTTAGTTCATTATATTAGTTAAGAAATCATTTAATGGTTAATATTGCATAAGAAGCTTGGCTTTAATTTAAATATAACTAATTAGCCAATTTAGTGAAAATTTAATAATTGATTAGTTAGTTTATTCATTTAATTATGAATTTACTTGAGAAAGAATTTCGTAATTCTAAAGATGCTTGCAAACTAAATGAATATAAATTGATGAGAACTTTTAAATTGATCTTTTTGATGAGTTGAGGCAGGGATAAAAACCCTAACTATGTTAACACATATTAGATTTAGATATATATATATACATAAACATAGTATATATATATATATATATACTATGTTATGTTATTATTTCAATTTACAATTGGATAAAATTTCAATTGTTTGAACAAATAATTAACCAAGAGTAATTCAATACTTAATTTTTCAATCTCTCTAGAACGATCTTTATTTATATTGCATGCGATCCATACTCTTACGGCGGTAAGCA
Source organism: Mallotus repandus (assembly GCA_949671775.1). NCBI lineage: Eukaryota > Viridiplantae > Streptophyta > Magnoliopsida > Malpighiales > Euphorbiaceae > Mallotus > Mallotus repandus. Next base: position 29,920 of record CATIWM010061140.1, read on the forward strand.
CCTAGTTTTGACATTGTTGTCAAGGATTGAAAGAATCAATATAATTATAAAATTGGTGTTGTTTAATTTAGACCTTTTGTTTTATTTTAACGCTTTATTTCATTTTAATTATTTTATAGAAATTCTTATTTATGTATATGCACAATGCACAGTGCAAACAAGTAATGAACTTTATTATTATCTATCAATCTAGAGATCAATGGAACATTCCATAGGAGGTTTTGAAGATAAAGGAGTAGAATGTATGATGAAGATAGTTGATACCATTTTCATCACAATAATTTTTGAAGACAAGGGAGCAGATGAATATACCATTTTCATCGCAATAATTTTTGAAAGATCCATTTTCAAATTTTGTTCCATGATCACTTTTAATAGTTGAAATATAAAATTCTTTTTCTTTTTGCAAACCTTTAAAAAATTATTAAATGCATCATTTTTATAAGCTAAGAAACAAGCCCAAGTAAATCTAGAGTAATCATTAACTAGTACAAATACATAATGCATTCCATCCAAGTTAGTAACCCTAGCAACCCTAGTAGGACCAAATAAGTTCATATGAGTAAGTTCAAGAGGTTTAGAAGTTGACACCTTATTTTCAGCTTAAAGGAAGGCATAGTTTATTTTCCTTTTTGACAAGCATCACAAGTCTTGCCCTTAATGAACTTGAGTAGGCAAATTATTCATAAGTTCTTATTTACTAAGATCATCTAAGCTCAAAATTAGCATGTCCTAGTCTTCTATGTCAAGTCCATGTGTCATGAGAAATAGATATCAAACACTTAAGTCCTTTATTGTCTACTTTATTTATATTCATGATATAAATATTATCTAATCTTTCACTACTAAAAACGACTTTGTCATCATCTAAACTACTTATAAAGCAATTTTTTGGATAAAATGTGACTTTATTTTTCATGTCACATAACTGACTAATACTAAGTAAATTATTTTTTAATCCATCTACAAGCAATACATGATGTATAGATAGGGATTGAAGGTTATAAATCTCTCTAATGCCAATGATTTTACCTTTGGCATTATCACCAAATATGACACACCCTCCATCTTTGGCTTCAAATGAGATGAATTCATCCTTGTCACCTGTCATATGCCTTAAGTATCCATTATCTAGGTACTATTTATTTTTTTCTTTTGATGGACTTAAGTGTTGACATCAGTGCATTGACACTATTTGGATCATGATCCCTTTTTTTTCTTGTTATGGGAAAATAGAGGGAATGTGAGGGGAATACTAGAATAACTTAGGGATGACATTAATGTGCTTATAATCCTTTACCTAACTAGGAGAAATAAGGATTTGCCATTTGGTATGCCCGAGAAACTGTCTGGTGAAGGACTAGGCAAACTCAGATCCCTCGCTTAGAACTAAATCCCCTCATAAGATAAGGCATTAGGTTCAGATATCGATGTTAGTAGAAGCAGACTCTCTTTATTTGAGGCATCTTTATACCACCTGGATGCTGAGCAGGGCTAGCCTTACTAGTTAATACAATGCTTTTAACAAATATGTACTATTTTAAATCAACCATCACATGCAAATGCAAACATAATATATAAACACAAGCACATGCCAATTTATAATATGCATGAACATGGCATAATGCGTGGACATTATACATAAACATGGTGAATATGATGCATGATCATGGTAAGCATGGAAGAGTGTATGGATCATGACAATGGCTAAATTAACATGTGCATATCATTTTTATATGACATGGCAATCATGATAGCACAATGAATATAATCATGGCATAATATGGCATGATCATGGTATTCATGTCATAAGAATCCTTAAGCATGCAATTCTAATTATATCATACTAAAAAGAAAATAAATTAGGAAAAAATGAAAGTAAAGTAAGATGAGGAGAATGAAAGCTTAGAAAGGCAAATACTTGAGTATGCTCCTCCTCTTTCTTGTTGTCCTTATTTTCTGAGATTCAGGGCAATTTATTTGAAAAAAAATATTGAATGTAAGAAAAGATAGAAAAGTGTTTAAAAAGTTAAATAAAAGCAAGAATATTTGAAATAAATAGCTTTTGGAAGATAATTTAAGAAAATAATGAAATTCATGATAACTACTTGAACATGTTAAAGTTCTTAATTTATAATATCAATAATCCATCAAGTTAGACTTTAAAACATTAGTTTTATACCTTGAATAGGGATAAGTGCAATTTTAATCCCTGTGATTTTGTCTTTTTGCAAAACCAGTCTTGTAGTTTTTTTTAAATTTTTTAAGCACCATGTGTTTCACATTTATTTACACTTTAGTACTCTTCTAACTAATATCATCATTATTTTATGAGAAAATTAATATAATATTAAAGTTCAATGATAAATTTATTTATATATGATTTACAATCAATATAATTAATTCATTATTTTTAAAAATATTGTACATTTATTTTAAAAATCATTTTTTTATTATACATCTAAAATTGATTTTTTCTGAGTTTATTGTGGTTAGTTGAATAATATATTACTCAATATATGATTTTAGTATTGAAAATGCATATTATTTTTACATTAAAACATACATTTTAAAACAATATTTATTAGAAGAGTATTAAAGTATAAAAAATGTGAAACACATGATACTTAAAAGTCAAAAAAATCACAAGACTGGATTTGTCAAAAGATAAAACTACAGGAATCAAAATTATACTTATCTCTATATTTAATTCATACCATAAACTATTACCTCCCCATGATTCCAATAATTATCATTAAAAAGATAGAATTAAGAAGAAGGGAATGTTTGTAAGAAAAATAAAGATTTTGAGTTTTAGTTGAATCAAAGATCAAGTGTTGTAAATAAAGAAAGAATGTATCACATAATATGCACATAACACATATTTACAAAAAAAATTAAATAAAAGACAATTTAGAGTGAAATAAATTTATGAAAGAGAAAATATTAAATAATTAAAATAAGAATTAAGATGCGAGTTGAGAAAAAGAGATGAAAATATATTTAGATATAACTCCCATGAAATGAAGAAAAACTAAATAAAAGGAATCCTAAAATGAAATAAAAATAATATATGAGAAGAAAATTGTATTTGTAATTATAAAACAAAAATAAGTTTTATATAGTATCACATAAAGATGAAAAATTATAATAAAAAAAGATTTGAAGTTAAAAAAATGAAAAAAATTGTTTATAAGTATAATCATTAAAAGATTGATTTTAAGGGATGAAGAAAGAAAATTTTGAATAGAAGTCCCATGACTATTCAAATTAAATAAACAAGAACATAATTAGGGCAATTAATCAATATGAGTAATAATAAACAAATAAACATAAAAGGAATGATATATAGAGTTCTAAGTAGAGAAAATAAATGACAAATATAAGACTTGTAATAAAATGATTAAAGGTGTTAGAATAAAAAAAGGATTATTTGCAAATAAAATCATGACATGTAGCGCTTTTTGTAATTTACTAATAACATTTCAATCTTGACATATCAATTCATAAAAATTTGCAATTTGAAACATCAATTAATAATCTGGTGTAATCATGCTAGCGTGGCAAGTCAGAATTGGCTCAATTATTTATGTGATCCTCACTTCCCTTTTTAACCCAAGAAGGAGAAGAACAAGTTTCAATTCTAGAGCACACAATCCATATTCAAGGGTTCTTAAAGAATTATGAAAGTTTACAAGAAGAGCTTTTAGAATGAATTGAATCTAAGCAATAAATTTGTTTAGTCACTTTCTAACCTTTTAAATGAGGTTTTGTGAGGTGCATTTATAGTTGAGGATAAAAAATCAGATATTGGAGTACTATAAATTTATCCCCTAGCTTCACTATGCTCATTCAGCTTTTTGTAAAAATTTCCTTTATCACGATCGTGACATGCTCTATCTTGATTGTGCCTGTTGATAAAACTAACTGTTGGAGCCTTACTGTGACCGCTACGGCTTTAACAGTTAGATTGTGAATCATGTCATGGTCATGATATAGGACCATAACGGTGACTGTGAGAGTCCTTTAGTCAGTCTTCAACTTGATCTGACTCATAACTAGCTATGTCTTGTTTGTGATCAAACCTATCACGATCATAATAGAGATCATGAGGGTCACTATGTGAACTTATTATTTAGCTCTAATCTGTCAAGCTCATGACTCACTATGTCATGCTCGTGATCCACCTCCTCACGATTGTGACTATGATTGTGAAGGTCACTGCATGCTCATAACTTGACTCATAGTTATAATCTTCTTGATCATGGTTATGATCCCATGATCATGAACGATGCGATGGTCATGATCACACCTATAAGGGTCACTGAATGGACTTAAACTTAAGCATTTATCAAGGGCGGTGCATGTGGGGATGGTCACAATTGTGATAGGGATCATGAACATCATTGCCAAGATGTTATTCCTCAAATAATAAGCTTGTAAATGAATTTAATTTGCACATAGCTTACACACACTTGAAATACACATATTAGTAACTCAAAATTGAGTTTGTTAAAATCAAAATAAGGTTGATTAGGTCTTGATCATGAAAATGGCCAATATAGGAGAAAGAAGCAATAGTTCATTTAAAGATATTTTAGGAGATTTGAATGTGATGGAGATATGCTCCTTTATAAAGATTTTTTAGGTGGATTTTTAATTATAATTGTTAGTGTTATGCCCTAGGCCAATTATGTAATAGTCATACTTTAACTTTTTCATATTTCTATTTTAATAATAAAGAGGCATTTTTATTATTATTGGCTAATTCTAGTATTATCCTTGATTAGTTAATTCTACTAAGATCATCAAGTACATGACTTGATAGTAAAACTCTTAGGTAATACTTGAATTCTAATCTAAATATCCCTAGTAGATTATTGTTATAGGAATAACAATGAATAAAGACTAGTATGAGGTTGACTGATTATTATATTTTACTGATAATGTATATGAGGTATTAAGTCCAACTCATAGGTACATATTTGGAGAAATGATGAACTGGATCGACCCATTATGAGAATACCACATGGATTATTGTCATAGGTAATTCTCATTACAGTAGTACTATTTGAGTCCTCTAACTTGAAATCACAATGGTTTCCTGCAAGATAAGTTCTATATTTTAACACATCCGTACATCATCTTTAACCAGATGGTAAAATAGGTTGTGATTAGATATAGAATGAGTTGAGTGAGGGATGTGAGTGATTAAGGTGGAATTTGTCCCTCAGTTATTTTGAAAAGATATCTGTTGGGCCCCTCGATGGGTTAGACTGAAGAGAAATGCATGGCGATGCTAGAATGATAAAGAGTTATCAATATCAGTCTAATTAGGATCGAGAAACAATACGATTAAAAAATATAAGAATGACATAATCCATCCCTTATGTTCATCAGGATATCATATGACAAAAGGACTATAGTACACGTTGTGTATTAGGTTATGTCGGATTATCGACCTTCACATAACTTGGGTAGTCATAATGTCTTGCTAGAGACCAATTATGACTTGTGGACTAAAATGAAAATTTTGTGCCCACTACCAACATTGTGTGAACCTATAGGGTCACACACTTAAAACAAGCCCAAGCAGACTTGGGTTAATTAGCCCAATAATTATCTCTATAGAATATCAAATAAATAAGTAAATATATATATATATATATATATATATATATATAT
>CATIWM010061142.1:0-18138 GCA_949671775.1 Mallotus repandus
AACAAGTCATTTATTTATATCTCAATAATCAAAGAGGCGTAATTAAAAATAACAAGTAATCCAATTCAAGACATGCACATTAATTGTAGATTAATGAGGATAAACCAATGGAAAATAATTAGAATTACAATAAAAAAGAAAGAGTTTGACTAAGAGATGAAATTACAAAAGAGATACCAGACCGGATAAAGATCTTCCCATCCAAGACCATGGAATCCTCAACATCAGGTATGATGTTAGCATCAAAATGTGATTCCCAATAATTCTTGTGAAGATCAAAGGTGTCCCAAGAATGTGGATCACTCAACTTCGAACCTAACCCACCAATGGCATATATTTTCCCATCTAAACTTCACAAGCAAAATAGCACCTGAATGAAGTGATTGGAAATCAGAACAATTGTTCATATATTTCTTAGAGAAAGGATAAACAATTGTTCAAAATAACAAAACGAATGCAAGTTCGAAAGGAAGAAACTACGCCTTTGTGCAAGGTGACAACATCCACCAAAGAGAAACAAAATGTGAGATGATATAAAAGGCAATATTTTTGGTTTTTCCGGTGTGACTTTGAGATTATCATTTACATTTAAATAAATTTATTCGTTATTTTTTTGATATTATAAAATAGGATACTGACTTATTACAAAAAGAAACCACAAGTTAGAAAATGAAATTATGCTATGTTTGGATGCAAAGGATTTGAGTAAAGATTTGGATTTCAATGAAATCTCTTGTTTGAAAACTCCATGAATTTGTATAAATGAGGATTTGAAACAAATCCACAATAAATTTAAAAGCTTATTTAGTAAGAATTTGAAATGACATCTAATTACATGTTATTTGAAATCCTTATATTTGAAATTTAATATTTGAAATTCAAGATTTCAAATCAAATGCTTACATCCAAACACACTCTTATAGAAATATTTTTGTGTGTGTATATATATATTAGAAAAAAAATGATTTAACTAAAATATATTTTGTCATATCATCATTTTTAACGACGTTAGAAATTTATAAAAGCTGAAAGCACATTCTACTTTTTTTTTAAATAAACAATAATTCTTTTTTTTTTTGCCAAACTATGTAAATAAATAATAACGCAACTTGTTATAGAGAAAAATAAATAATTTTTATGAAATTGTTTTTATAATTATAGAAGGTATTTTTTCATAAAATATTAGTACCATTTTAATGATTGAAAGCATTATTCTTTAAAATTGGTAGTTTTGTACAAAATTTGTACATTCTTTTTACAAAATTGAGTTTTTTTTTGCAAATAATAATTTACTATTGTTTATTATTTATTGTCATAAACTATTGCTATTTGCATGAATTTAAAATTTTTTCATAAAAATCATCAAATAATAATCTCATTAAAATTTTTTAATTATTTACAAGATAACAATCTAATGTAAAATATATATCAAGTTGTAATGAAAAAATAATAATTTTTGTATTTATAAAAATAATGTTTTTACAGAAAAATAATTTTTTATAAATTAAAATAAAATTTTAAAATAATGTAAATTTTTTCTTTCACCTTATTTAATATTAAAATACCTTTCGCCTATCAATTTCAAAGTCTACACGTACCTATTGTCAAAATAAAGAATCGATAAATACACAAGTTGTTATTTTTTATTCATTTAAGTAAAAATTGTTGAAATTGCACAACACAGTATACAAAGCAAGTGACACCATTATTTATTTATTTGGTGCTTTTCATGGTAACTTTGTTTTAAAATAAAATGGCCCTACTTTGTTTGGAAAATTTTATTTTAACTTACCAAAAATATAAAAATTTAATTTTTTTAAAAATATTATAATTTTTCGTAAGTGTAAAACTTAGAGTGTTTTTCGTTATAATTTGATATACTTTTCATTAAATTGTTACTTTAAATTATAAGAGGAGTGTAGAAATCAATTAGTAGATTGTAAAAAAAAAAGAAAAAAAGAATAGAGATAAAATGATGTTGTACCTTATTATAATTATAGTGTTCCCTATTAGGGTAAAGTATTAGAAAAGGGCAGTTTAGAAATTATTCATGAAAAAATAAATATTTTAATTAAAAGATAGCTATGTAATTTATTGTGCAGAAAAATTAAATGAGGAGTACAAAAATCAACAAGTGAAGCGCAAAAATCTCCACTCTTTTTATTGTCGTAAAAAGTTTTTTTTTTTTTTTAAGTAGTAGTTGCACTTTATTAACTGAAAGTATTTTTTTTAAATTGGTAATTTTGTAAAAGAAAATGCACTTTTCTAATGAATTGAGATTTTTTGCAAGTAATAATTTACTCTTATTTATTATTATTTTCATAAACTATCACTTTTTGGATTTAAAAATATTTCATATAAATCATCAATATAATTTTATTTTATGGGTATGAAATTTAATTTTATGAAAAATGATTTATTATTATTTTTTTTTATAAAATAACAACTCAATGTAAAATATGTATCAAGTTATTACAAAAAAATTAATTTTTATATTTATAAAAAATAATATTATTCATAAAAAAAAATAATTTTTATAAGTTGAAATAAAATTTTCATCTTCTTTAATATTTTTAGTTTAAATTATCGATATCTAAATTTTATAAATCTTGTAATCAATTCAAAGATAATAAAAATTTTCTAACAACCATTTAGGAATTGTATAGAACCAATGGACAGATAAAAATTTTCTAACAGATTATTTTATGCAATTTACATACACCAAAAATTCAACATAAAATATTATTTAAGTAAAAATAATATTGTATTGGCTACAATTATTTGCATCTTATTTAATATTAAAAAACCTTTCGCCTATCATGTTTCAAAGTCAACACCAACCTTTTGTTTCTCCAAATAAAAAATAGATATACCTAACCTTTCTTTGTCCTTATTCTTTCTTTCACTTCTTCCTCTTCTTCTTTCTTGTAAATAATAATTTACTCTTATTTATTATTATTTTAATAAACTATCACTTTTTGAGGATTTATTGTACTGTCGATATTATAATTTTACCTCATATTTTAAAATGATACTAAATTTTTAATTTTTTTCTTTTCAGTTACTAAAGTTATATTTTTTCTTTTCTTTTCAGTACCACAATTTTTATTTTTATTTCAAATTAAAATACCTCAAACAAATTCGATCAAATTTAGCATATGTGGCAGCCGGAATAAATCTGTTTTAGTATATTTGACATGTAAACATCCCATTAAATAGTCTAATCATCTTGTTGGCCCTATAGAACAAATTTTCTTTGTCGGCCCATAAAATAAAATTTTAGCAAATTTAATTTTATGGAGTCCAGAAAATTATTAGTCTGCTTAATTGGATGCTTACATGGAGAATATACAAAAAATATAATTATTCAGGCTGCCACATATGCCAAATTTGATCGGAAATCATTAAGAGACCGTGATCTGAAAAATAATAGAAATTAAGAGACAAAAAAAAATTTAAAATCTGATACTATTTTGAAACATGGGTCAAAGTAATGGTACCATTTGTGCAATAAACCCCACTTTTTGATTTAAATTTTTTCATATAAATCATCAATACAATTTTTATTATATATAGGCATGAAATTTAATTTCAAGAAAAATGATTTATTTTTTTAACAAAATAACAACTCAATGTAAAATATGTTTCAAGTTATAATAAAAAATACTAATTTTTATATTTATGAAAAAATATTATTTTATAAAAATAATAGTTATAAATTAAAATAAAAATTTCACCTTATTTAATATTTTTTGTTTAAACTATTGGCATCTAAAATTTATTAACCTGTAACTAATTTAATTCGATTTAGATATGATCACAAGGACAATAAAACTCCAAAACCTTTCGAATCCCAGAGGAGGGATTTTTGCATTTTTGCCTTTTTTTTCTTCTTTTTTTCTTGTTTTCCCAAGTCTTCCTAATAACTCATCACTTGGCCACTTGTGTTCTAATGGAATATTTTTGTTCTAATATATATATATTATTTGCAAAGCTCAATTTTTCGGTCGGTTCAGTTAACCGACCGAAATTTGCAAATCATAAAAAATTAGAACCGAACCGGCTCAGTTCGATTCGATTCCAGTTCAATTTTTTGGTTCGGTCGGTTTTTGCTCACCCCTACCTTTCACCTATCATTTTTCAAAGTCAACACTTACCTTTCTTTGTCCAAATAAAAAATCAACATACTTAACCTTTCATTGTCGTTATTCTTTCTTCTTCTGGATTTATTGCACCATATTTTAAAATGGCACCAGATTTTTAAATTTTTTCTTTTTAGTTACTAAAGTTCTATTTCTTTTTTCAGTACCACAATTTCTATTTTTACTACAGATTAAAGCACCTCAAATATATCCGATCAAATTTAGCATACATGACAGTCAGAATAAACACGTTTTTAGTATATTCGCCATATAAACATTCCATTAAAAAACCTAATAATCTTGTTGGCCCCATAGAACAAATTTTCTTTTTGGGCCCCATAAAATAAAATTTTAGCAAATTTTATTTTATGGAATCCACAAGATGATTAGGCTACTTAATTGGATGCTTACATGGCCAATATACAAAAATATACTTATTCAGACTGCCACGTATGCTAAATTTGATCGAAAATCATTAAGGGACTATCATTTGAAAAAAATAGAAATTAAGGGACCGAAAAGAAAAAAATTGAAAATCTGGTACCATTTTGAAACATAGGTCAAAGTTATGGTACCGTTTGTGCAATAAACCCTCTTCTTCTTCTTCTTCTTCTTGGTGTTGTCCTTTCTTATTTATTTTTGCTTCTTCAGTCTTCTCTTTTTTGTAATATATACATTTTTCTTTTTTCAAAATTTCTTTCCAAACTCTTTTTTCTTTGTAATTGCAACTGTTGGAATCATTCTGTTGGAGAGCATTGAGGTGCAGGTGTGTCGAAGATCAGAGGAATATGGAAAATACTCTAATAATGAATTTAAGAGATTGAAATTCTCCTAATATGTATATGTTAGTGTAGAAATAATAATTTCTTTTATTGTTATTGTTATGTAATTGTGATAATTATGGAATTGGTTCATGGGTTTTCTTAATTTGGTTCAATTTACTTCAAGGGTTTAACCAATATTATTCTGATTTTGTGGAAATAATTCATGAGTTTAATCATGTTTGTGTGTTTTTTTTTTATAATGGTGATGTTGACTGTTACTCTCAAAACTCGCAAGCACACGAATTGTGATTGTAGCGCATAAGATATCGTTCCCACGAAGACTGTATATTGACTACCAATTATTTTTACCTATAACTTAGCTAACAAACCGATTAAAGAATTTAAGTAATTATAAAATTTAAATAACAACTTAAATAAACTAAACTGAAATCAGATATTTAATGCTTAGAATCGAGGTTTAGTTTCACTATTCCATTCTAATCTTGAATACATTATAAAATAAATAATCTTTTGAATTCAGTTAAGGTAATTGCTCTAAATTACCTAAAGACTCTCTCAAGTTCAATTAAGCATGCAAGGATTAAAATCTAACCTACTCTCGTGATTAATAAGTTAATCCTAACTCATTAAGACTTTTAACAATTAATTTGTCACCGTGATTAAACTGTTGTGACTCCCTGAAGAGCTCGCCTACTCTCATGGTCGAGTGATCTAAGTTCTAAGTTTTTTTAAGCTAATAAATTCCCCTAACTCTCGTTGGTGAATTTATCCATAAACAAGCAATCAAACAGGCCTGGAATGATAACTAGATAATATTGCAACACAAAGAATTAACTGAAATTCAAATCAAATAAAGTACTTGTGTTCAATTCATATAGTGGAATAACTACTCCTAACCAAGATTCTAAAAGAAAATTAGCCACGCATGGCTATAAAAAATCCATGAACAAAATATTAAGACAAAACAAAATAGAGTTGTTTAACAATTGTCGAATCCTTTGGCTGTTTGTGTCTCTTGCCTCTGCATCTCTCCTCTTCTCTGTCTCTCCGTTCATCTTCAAAAGGTGTTTTAATTTCCTTTATATAGAATTAGGGTTAGGGAGAGTCCACTTTGGTCTCAAATCTTCGTAATTTGCAAAATATGAGACTTTCTAATCATCACACGGCTTTCTAATCATCCAAATATAATTTGGCTTGCATGGCTTAAATATGGCTTGTGATTGGCTTAAAGCTTTTGGAAGTTTTGACAATTCAACTTTAAATTCTTCATTTCTTCCTTAATTGGCTGGGCCCACCTACAAAAGATAAACATTAATTAAAAACTAAATATATCTTCCTAAATAAATAAATAATAATAACAATCCTAATCAAATACTAATTACTGAACAAACTCCTAATTAGACCCAAAAACTATTTAAATTAAATTATTTCCTATTTAAAATTTATTATGATTCAACTCTAAAATATGTAAATAATACGCACATCATGTAACATTAATCATATATGAAATATACAAAGCCAAAACCTTTACATGGTAATTGAGCTTTAATATGGCTGGGAAAATTATTCCTTCTTCTTTTTCTTCCAATCTTCCTACCTCTACCACCACAAATCACTCACTCTGTATCAAAGTAATCTCTCAGAATTATCTCACATGAAAGACATAATTCCTACCTCTTCTCAATTATAATAAACTCAATGGACTTATTAATGGTTCCATGATTGCACCTTCACCCACAGTACCTCTAACAAATAATGGAGCTCCTCCAACTCCTAATCCTGCCTACACTGAATGGGAATACAAAGATCAACTCCTTCTTTCCTGGATTTTTTCTTAATTATTTGAAGAAGTATTTCCCTATGTGATTGGCACAACCACTTCTTTTGCAGTATGGAAAGCACTAGAAATTGCTTTAGGTTCTGTATCTCAGAATCGTTAACTCCAAATTCACATTGAACTTTAAGAATTGAAGAAAAATGATTTAACAGTCACCTAATATTTACAAAAGGTGAAATCTCTTACTGATGAGTTAGCTGCAGCTAGTCGATCTCTATCTCTTACTGAATTTAATGCTATTATTTACAGAAACCTGGGGTATGAATTTCATAGTATCATCATTGCTTTAAATCAATGCCCAATTCTTGTTACTTTTCAAGAGTTTCATGGGCAATTGGTGGCTCATGAAATTTTACTTAAAAGCTTCCAAGAACAACTTATTGCAAACATTGCCAAATGCCAATTTTTGGCTCCACCATCCTATCACCCACGTCCTTCCTTCTAAACATCTCCTGGTTCAACCTCACCTCATCCCACCTTTCACAATCAATCTCACCCATTTTCCTCTTTTCACAAAAATAAAAATCCATGTCAAATATATGATTATCACAACCATACAACTGATAGGTGTCGAAGGAGGTATGAATCTCGCCACTCATCATTTAATCCCCAAGCTAATTTTGCATCCAATGCAAGTTTACTGCCATCTCCCTCATTCGGCACTTCACCAAATCAATCCACTGTGCCCTTTACCAATCCGTGGTATCCAAATACGGGGGCCTCTCACCACATGACATCGGATTCTCACATAATCTCTAATCCTAGCCCTTATACAGGTTATTATCATATTTTTATGGGCAATGGTCAATATTTGCCAATTGCAAACACTGGTAAGCATATTCATCCTTCACCATTTTTAATAAGGATTTCATTTTAAAAATGTTCTCCATGTTCGAAAAATTCAAAAATCTTTACTTTATGTTCAAAATTTACTAATGATAATGGTTGCTTCTTTGAATTTTGGCCTCACCATTTTTTTTATCAAGGATTAACTCACTTAGGCAACCTTGTCATGTGGCCGGAGTGACAATGGCTTGTATGTGATGCCACCACCACCCTCTCTTCTATCAAAACAAGGTCTTCTCATCGAGAATATCATTCTTAATGATTGGCATTCTCATCTTGGCTACCCCCATCAACGGATAGTTGCAAAAATCATTAAAGAAAATAATTTACCAGTTTCTAGCTCAATAAAATCTAGTTGTTCTTCCTGTCATTTAGGAAAATTAGCTAAGCTTCGTTTTTCTTCTATTCAGCACACCATTGATGCTCCTTTTTAAATTGTTCACTCTAATGTATGGGGTCCATCTCCAGTTACATCTTACCATGGTTTTTGGTACTTTATTTTATTTATTGATGATTTTACTAGGTTTACCTGGATTCATTTTTTCAAACAAAAGAGTGATGTTTATTCTGCGTTTCTTAATTTTGAAGCTTATGGTCATCATCAATTTAATACCAAAATAAAAGCTTTTCATTTTGAAATGGGAGGAGAATTTGAAAAATTACATAAATATTTCACTGAACATGGCATTGTGCATAGAATTTGATGTCCATACACACATGAACAAAATGGATTTTCAAAATGAAAAATAAGACACACAATAGACACTGGTTTAACACTGTTAGCTCATTCTAAAGTCCCTTTCATTTTTGGAATTATACTTTTCACACTGCCATTAACTCAATTAATGAATTGCCAACTCCTGTTTTAAATAATATTTCACCTCATAAAAAATTATTTAATATTAAACCAAAATATATGGACATTAAAACTTTTGGTTGCACCATTTTTCCAAATCTTCGTCCATATAATAGGTTTAAATTTTCATTTAGGATTCAAGAATATGTATATCTTGGTACTGTACTTAATCATGCGGGTTTTGAATGTTTTGATATTCACAATAATAAATTGTTTACTGTTCATAATGACAAGTTTGACCAAAGCAAATTTCCATTTGCCAAGTAAACTCCACTTACGCCTATTCCTCACCCTTCCCATGTGTCATGGCTGACCATACAAGCTCCCATCATTCCACCGTCACTAACAGGTATGTCCTTACCTTCCCATGCAATATTCTCAAACACTCACAACAGTCCTATTTAAAGTCGACCACCTCTCTTTCAACCCAACACTACTTCTTCACCCATTAGGCTATTACAACGTTATCCTATTACCTCCTCACCCACTCACCAATTATCCTTATCATCTCCAACCTCACCTGATCCCAACCACAATAATTATCCTATCTTACCTGATCCAAACTAAACCCACTTCACATCTTTATCATCTCCACACTCTCCCGATAACAGCCACACCCACTATATAATCACATCTGATCCACAATGAAGCCACTCCACCACTAATTCTTGTCATCCTATTCGATTAAATCTACTAGTAGATTTAACCAAATATAATCTATCCTCTCCTTCATCCATACAACCTTCTTGCACTCACCCAATGCAACTAAGACCTCAAACCATGGCCCAATGATAAGTCTATATTGCCCTTTCCCAAAATTCTCATTTGAATTACTTGGAATATGAACCAACATATTTTAAAGATGTTGTTTAGTTTAAAGAATGGTGCAAGGCCATGGATCATGAAATCAATGCTTTGCAATCAACCAATACATGGACTCTTGTTCCATTACCATCTTATGCGATTATAATTGCTAACAAATGGATATATCGCATCAAACGCCACTCTAATGGTACTATTAAATGCTATAAAGCATGACATGTAGCTAAGGGTTGCACACAACTCTCAGGGGTTGATTACAAAGAAACATTTAGCCCAGTCATTAAAGCTACCACAATTTGAGTGAACGACCATGAATAAATGGCCACTCAAATAACTTGATATTTCAAATTTATTCTTACATGGCTATGTTGAAAAAGAACTTTATATGTCATAACCATAAGGCTATGTTGACTCTCTTCATCCCCATTATGTCTGTAAATTAAACAGGTCTCTTTTTGGGCTTAAGCAAGCCCCAAGAGCATGGTTTTCTCCACTTACTCATTGTCTTCATTCATTGAAATTTGTCTCTTCAAAGGCCTATAACTCTTTATTTATTCTTAAACAAGCTAATCAATTTATTTTTTTATTAGTCTATGTAAATGATATTTTTGTCATAGGTTCATGCCCGAAACTCATTCAATCACTCATATAAGTTCTTCAAATCATTTTCCAATCAAAGATTTGGGCTCTCTTCATTACTTTCTTGGCATAGAATTCAAATAACAACCTGATGGAAATTTACTCATACAGAGTAGATATCTTCATAATCTCTTTCACAAGCATGGTATGGCGAATTGTATGCCTTGTGCCACTCCAATGCAATCTTCACCTTCTTTGTCGAAAATGGCAGGTACCCCTCTTCCTAAAGGACATGTTTATCACAAATTATAGGAGCTTTTCAATATGCTACAATCATACATCCAGACATTGCCTATAGTGTAAACAAGCTCTGTTAATTTATGCATCACCCAACGGATGTTCATTGGAAAGCTCTCAAACGTCTCCTGAGGTACATCTAAGGTACAAAAATGTTAGTCTTTTCTACTCCACCACCATCTCACCTCAACTCACTTGTTATATAGACAGTGATTAGGGTGGCAACCCCAATGACAGGTGTTCTACCTCAGGCTATGTAATTTTTCTTGGCACTTCCTTGATTTTTTGGTTAGCTAAAAAGTAACCAAGTATATCTTGCTCCTTTACAGAAAGTGAGTATAAAGTTGTTGCTAATGCCACTTTAGAATTAATTTGGCTTTATGCACTCCTCAATGAACTCGGGTATTCTCTTCCTGATGCTACTCTCTCTTGTGATAACATTAATGCCATTTATTTAAGCACCAACCCTATGTTTCATGCTTGAACTAAACACATCGAATTGGACTACCATTTTATGCAAGAACAAGTTGACTCAGGATTTCTTTAAGTCCACTTTGTTCCAACTTGCTGATTTATTCACCAAATCCCTGCCATCACCTCAGTTTCATCATCTTTTCTCCAAGCTTCCGCTTCGTGATGTGCATGGATTTGGAGGGGGGGTGCTAAGCTAGTTAGATAGTCTTACATAACTATTTGTTATATTTGTTACATTGATTTATTATGGCTGTATTTATCTTTACTTATTTTTCATTGTACACCAATATATATACTCTTGTAACATTAATCATATATGAAATATACAAAGTCAAAACCTTTACAAGGCTAACTTTTTAATCAGAAACGATAACTTTTTTTGTTTCTATTAAAATGAAAAATTCCATATTTTAGCAATGGAAACCTGTACTGTTTTTATTAGAAATGGATAAAGTCTATTTCTAAATTGGCTCCATGTTTTAGTAACAAAACTATTTTTGTTTCAAAAAATTTTCATTACTAACTCGTTGTAGTTTCATTTCTACCACTTGGCACCCTCCTTTGGCGCAATTTTTAATAGCGATTTTTTTTTTAAATTCATGCCTAATCTGTTTATATTCCGTTTCAATATACTTATTCTTGGTTTTGTTCCTATTTCGTTTCAAATTTTTTTTAAATTTTTGTTTCTAAATTTCATTGCTAAGTCGCTAATTTCTAGTCGTGTAACTGTTATTACTAGCCAACTAAAACAATTGATTACATACTACAATATCTATGGTATTGTTATCCTGTATAGCTGCAATCAAGATCCTTAAACACTGATAAAGATAAACTACATATTGACAATTTGTTACTCTAATAAACTTTGCTATTGTTGTGTTTGGTAAGCTAGCTTCAATAATATCTACCATGTCATTTTCTTTCATTAATATCTACCATTTCAATTGCAAATAGGTGTATTTAGCATCTTTACCAAGGTTGATTTTTTTCACTTTTTATTTTTGAATTTTAGAAAGGATTATTGGATGGAAATTCAATAAATATGAATGGTCATTCATTTAATAGTTTATTTTTGAAAATTTTGCATTATTATAATAATGTTCAGGTGATGTAAACAATAACAAAATCTTTAAACATTTAAATCTATTGAAATTAATTTTCTTGAGTGATAAGAAATTTATTTAGAATTTTTAAATGAAGATAAAACTAAGGGAAAACATTTTTATTTTAAAAAAAAGGAATTTGTTAATTCAATTGGTAAAAAAATTAAATTTTATTAAGTAAAATTATAAATTTGAGTCTTATGTGAAGAGATATGTATTAGGAAAAATTTTGTCTTGGCTACATAATCCACCTGATTTGATAAATAATCAGAATTTTTATGTCTATCTTAGGAAATTTTTTGTCTTGGCTACATAATCCGGCTGATTTGATAAGTAATTAGAGTTATTATGTCTATCTTATATATGAATAATTATATTAAAAAAATTTAAAAATATACCATTCGGACTAAAAAAATGGATGGTCAAAAAATATTGTAAAGAAAAATGCATAATTCGTATAGTCTAAAAGAATAAACATTTTTTTAAAAAATAAAAAATTCATTAAGAAGAAGAGATGGAATCATCCAACACCAGAGGACCAATATCCTGAGGCATATCTTCCATCACGATATTGTCCTCAATAAGAGACAAAGCCCATTGGGCTTTGGCATGAGCCACTTTATTACACATACGACCAACATAAAGGAAAGATAAACTACGAAAACAACAAAACCTTCGACAAAATGTCTTCTATAATTAAACAAATAGGGCTTGATTTGGACGATGGAGATTGGAGCATCTGAACAACTAAAATGGCATCTAATTCAACTTCTATAACATTAAAACCACATTCCCAAGCCATAAATATCCCAAAAAGAATAGCTAAAGATTCTACAGTCTCAACATCTCTAACATTACTGATACATTTAGCACCCAAGACCATAACAAGACCCTCACTATTACGAATAACAAAACCTAAACCTACTTTCCCAGTAGAAGACATAAATGCCGCATTAGTATTGACTTTGATAGTGTTATTGTGCAGAGCCTTCCACTTCACATCCGAACATCCACCTCGAATTGAATGACCTTTAGCTTGACTTCCAAACTAAATACTCAGCTCAGATGCCAAGTGAATAATTTGTAAAGGTATTTTCACCAGCTTACCATAAACCAACCTGTTTTTATCATTCCAAATTTCCCACAGTAGGTAGCAAAATAAGCTAAATTGATCTTTCTTAAGATCAACATTGAATATAAGAAACCAATCCAACATAGAGGATATATTAAGATCCATGTTGCGAAAACCAAAAGGGCAAAGAAGCCAAACTCCTTTAACCTAGGACAGTCCTTGAAGATATGGAAACTTGATTCAACACCAATCATGCAGCAGGGACATTGAGAAATACAATTAACACCTCTACGTGATACAGCTTCAAGAGTAGGGAAGGTACCTGATAAACATTTCCATAGGAAATGCTTTATTTTTGGAGCAACTTTAGTCTTCCATAAAAATCTCCAACCAGCATGAGTAACAACAGATGTCGATGGGCCAGAAGCATCATTTGGAAAAATATTTCGAGCCAAGTGGTAACCTAATCGAATACTATCCTTTTTTCTCTAAGCTCCAAAAAAGTATATCCAGAGGAAGTTTGAAGTTAATTAGAATGCGTAGAATCTGTTCAGCTTAAAAAGGTAAAAAAAAAAATCCTTCACTGAATTGAACTTCAAGCATTTAACATCATTATAAATTAAAATATTGACTCTAGCATCAGCAGGCAAGATCTTCTGAATAAGAGGCTTAAAAGGACGGACCATCGAGGAGCCAATTATCTATCCACATCCGAATGTCGTTCCCGTTACCAACCGGCCATGTCATACCCTTAGTAATAATTTATTTTGCTTCCTGAACACTTTACCAAAATAAAGTAGGACAATAACCAACACCAAACTCCATGAAATAATGTCTTGGAAAATATTTAGCCTTCAAAACTCTTGCACATAAAGAAGAAGGAGATTGCATAACCCTCCACCCTTATTTGGCAAGGAGTGTAAGATTAAAGCATCTAATATTTCTGAAACCCAAATCACCCTCATTCTTCTCAATACACAGCTTATCCCATCTAACCTAATAAATTTTATTCTCATTCTGTATACTACCCCACCAAAAGTGACATATCATATTTTGAATTTCTTCATAAAAATTCTTAGGGAGAGCATAACAACTCATCACATAGGTGGAAATAGCTTGGGCAATGGACTTAATTAAGACTTCTTTCCCAGCTCTAGTTGAAGCCTTTTCTTTCCAACCTTTTAATTTTTTTCCAAATACGCTCCTTCAGGAAACTAAAAATAATTTTCTTCAAACGCCCTACCGTTGCTAGTAATCCAAGATACTTAGCATGACACTCCACCTCATTAACGCCAAGTAACTCCTTGATTTAAACCCGCATATTGTGGGGAACATTCCCACTAAAGGAAACTTTCAATTTGGCAAAGTTGATCAATTGACCTGATGCTCCAACATATTTCTCAATAATTCCCTTGATAGAATTACATTCTCTCAAATTTGCTTGCACGAATAATATGCTATCGTCAGCAAAGAAAAGATAGGAAATCTTGGAACCATTTCTACTTGCTCTAGAACTATGAATCTCTAAGTTAGCCTTCGCCTTCCTCATGAGAGAAGAGAAACCTTCTATACAAAGCACAAATAAGTATGGCGAAATGGGGTCTCCTTAACAGAGGCCTCTATTAGACTTAAGGAAACCAGAAGGTTTACCATTTATTAAAAAAGAAAAAGAAACAGAACTTATACAAGTCATTATAAGAGAAATGGGCAGGAAAATTCATTTTAATCATTATGCTTTCTAAGAAAGACCATTCAACTTTATCATATGCCTTACTCATGTCAAGTTTAAGGGCAAGGGACCTTGTTTACTTTTGTGCCTATGTTTCATAGAATGGAAAAGTTCAAGAGCAATAATGGCATTATCAGTAATAAGCCTATTAGGCATGAAAGTGGACTGACTCTCATGAATAACACAAGGGTGAACTAATTTAAGCCTATTAGCTAGAATTTTTGACATGAGTTTATATGTAACATTACACGAACAGATAGGTCGAAGATCTTTCATAGACTCAGGGGAATTAATTTTAGGGATCAAGGTGACAAAAGTATGATTAATATCACAGGCATAGAACCAGAATTAAGAAATTTAAGGACCAAATTAGTGACATCAGGGCCAATAATATGACTGAAATAGGTAAAAAAAGAACATGCATATCATCAAGGCCAGGGGCCTTACAACGATACATTTGTTTCAAGGCTCCATCTACCTCATTCACTATAAAAGGGGCCACCAAAAACTCCACAAGATTAGGATCCAAAGATGAGTCAATTACGTTAATAATTGTGTCTAAATTAGAAGACAAAGAACTTGAAAATAATTCTTTAAAATAATCCATGACCACCTTCTCAATCCCCTCTATATTAGAGACCTAGTTACATCTACTATCCCTTAGAAGGCAAAGAACTTGAAAATATTTTTTCTCCTTCTCTCTGAAGCCTTTATATGAAAAAATTTAGTATTTTGATCCCCCTCCTAAAGCCATACCACTCTAGACCTTTGCCTCCACATCACCTCCTCCCTAGCAAGAAGTTCATGAAAATATATTTTTGCTAACCAAAGCTTATCAAATATACCATCCTCCCTAATTTGAGCTTGAGGATCAACTATAACCTTAGTGTGATTGTGAATCTGGGTTTTAACATTACCAAAAGAAGTCTGACACCAATTTTGTAACGCCATAGAACATGTAGCAAATTTTTTATTAACATCATCAGCTTCATTAAGAAATTCGTCATTCCAGGATTTGCGGATCACCTCCTCACAAGAATCATCACGCACCCACATAGCTTCAAAATGCCAAGGTTTTAACCTCGTTGTTCTCTCCAAATTATTCTCCAAGACATGAAGCACAATAAGGCAGTGGTCTAATGAAAGCTTAATAAAATGTTCCACTATAACATTTGGAAATAAATTTAACTAATCATCAGAAGCAAAAAACCTATCTATACGTTCTCAAACTTTCTCATTCCCTTTTCTCCCATTATCCCATGTGAACACATCTCCCCTATAACCTAAATCATGGAAATTTCAAAAATCCACAATAGCTCGAAAATCACTCATAGACCTTATGTTGCTCCGAGACCCACCCAACTTTTCATAATCAAAGAGAATTTCATTAAAATCCCTAAAGCAAATCCAAGGAAGAGAAGACTTTTGTTTAAGGTTGGACAACAAATCCCAAGTTTTATATTTATTGACAGATTATGGCCAACCTTAAATGCCACACCCTTGCCATAACTCTAAACCCGCCTCATTTAAAACACCAAAATCAATATGATTCAACGAAAAAGAAAAAATATAAATTTTTATTTATTTTTTCCACATCAAAATTAAACCACCACTATGACCCAAAGCATCAACAATAAAAAAAATTGAAATCTAAAAAACTAAACCGAAGACTTTCAATTTCATTAGCTTGCATCCGAGTCTCCATAAGAAAGCCAACATCTGGACATTGCACCTTGAAAAAGTGCTTGAGAGCACGAACCTTCCAGGGATTTCCCAAGCCTTTGAGGTTCTAACTTAGGAGCTTCATGAGTCCTAGGTTGCCTAACAACCTCCGCCATTAGAGTGATGTGATCGTCAATCTCAATACAAATTTATAACCTCCGCCATTAGAGTGATATGATTGTCAATCTCCATAGACATTTTCTTACCTTCATGCACTTCCTTCTTAACACCATTTACATATGCTCCTAATTCAATAAGTTCAACTCCTTTCCTCTTTCCATTTATAGACAGATCATATGGACCCAATACTGACACCAATGTTAGTTGAGATTCTCGGACAACTTCAATTCTCTTCCATTTGCATTTACCATGCCCAGAACCTGCTTTACCTGAAGTCTTGGTTTTTGTTTAGTGGCAGTACCTTTACCAAAATTTTGAATTCTTTGAGACATGGAACTATGTTAATGAGTTCCCAACGCAAAAGCTGGGGTTATGATCCCATGTACACCCTCCTTAGTATTTTGGTTTGGGACCTCCTTTGAAACTTCATTACACTAAACAAATCCCTCACCCCCGTCATCCATCATTCTATTTCTAGTTTCAGGTACAACTAATTCAATATTTGTAAGTGGGAGGTTCGACCCTGTGGACTGTGTATCTTTACATTCGCCATCACCCAAATTTGCATCCCTTAATCCTCTATCATCAGCATTCACGGAGTTTAAATTGTTATCCATAAGGAGTTGTCATCTAACTAAACCACTGTGTAAGCACCCAATTTTGGGATGACTAGAGCATGGATATGACAGAGGACCCGATGATGAAAATAGACTGTGAAATTTGATTTATTGGATCTGATTTATTGGTTTTGAACTAAATTATAAATTATTTTTAAGATTTATTTTAAAATTTATTTATTTTATTTATCTTTTTAATGAATTTTAAAAAAAATATATAAAAAAATTTCAAAAGCAAAAAAAAATTCAAAAAAAAAGAAAAGAATGTGAGGAATGGGCCGTATGACCCATTCCTTTTCAATTTGCAATTTAATTTCCTTGTTATTTTTTACCGGAAATAGCCAATTTCCAGTCGCAAATAAGCCACTTACGTTTTTTTTTAAATTTATTTATTAATTTTTATTTATTTGTTTATTTGTTATTTATCCACAGATTTTGATTAGGTTATTTTGATAAATATTTTTGTTTTATTAGATACATTTGTGTATAAAATTTATTTTTTAGATAAATAATAAAAATAATTTATTATTATTTTTTTATCATGTAATCATATTAGGGTTACAGGATTATATCTATATATATATATACGTATTTTTTTTTTCACAGGAGGAGGCTAGGGTTTTTTATTTTCTTTTCTCTCTAATTTTTCTGATTTTTAGCCGTCAACCAAAAATACACCCACTTCTCTTTATTTTTCACGTACTTTTTTCAAGTTTTAGCCGTGAATCATATCCAAATAAATCAAAAATCACAGACCAACATAACAAAAGCCATAGGCTTTCATCAATGGTGATCACCTTCTGAGGGGAATCAATATTGCATCCATCAAATTAGTTCCTTTTCTGCTCCTTTTTCTTTTTATTTTGTTTGATTATTTTTATTCCATTTAAATTTTATTTGATCTGATTTAATTTTAATTTTAATTTTTTTAATTTCTAATCCTTATTTATTTTGTGTTTATGATTATGGATCGGGTGATTTGAATCCGCTGTGGAGAACAAAACCTATGAAGATCCATGGAATGCCATGGATTAAATTTTGTATTTGAACGTAGTTTTAGGATTTGTTATTCATTTATTTTGTAATTTTATTTTATTTTGTATTTTATTTTTTTAGGGTTGTAATTAATTTTTATTT
>CATIWM010061172.1:0-24380 GCA_949671775.1 Mallotus repandus
TCCTGGTTGTGGTGCTAGCTTGAATTAGAGAATCGAGTTACCACCACTTTCAATTTGTCCCAGTTATTACCCTGGGTGGCGACTCCTCATCTCCATGCCATGTCTTTGTGACAATGGTTAGTGTGTTCCCTAGAGCCCTGAGCTCAAACAGTGTCGCGGTTGCAATAAACTTGGGCGCGTGCTAAACCCCACCGTCTACACTCACCCTCCAGCTCATGTGTCTAAAAGAAGTCCCTGAGAGGAGACTTGGGGACGTATCTCACACGGGGACCCCCAGTCCAATTGTACACTCAGTCCAATTGTACACTCTCTCGCCGAGATACCATACTTGACAACTGGGGCCCCGAAGCAGGACTAACCAAAGGATCTAGAGTGTGCATGAGACTGTCGGCCACTATGTCAAAGGTAGATACAGTGAGAGGTCTAGGTTGCTCTGCTGCAGTCGAGTGCCTTCTTCACCCTGATCTGGGTGAGGTCTCTTCAGTGGTCTCTCCTGAGTCAGAGCTTCAGCACGTAATGCAGGTCCAGTAGCCGCAACCTGAAATTAAAGAATCATATTAGAATATGACAATTTGAGAAATATGATCAAATAATCAAACACATACCTAAGAGGTAGAGTCGATGTCCAGGGGGAACTCACTATAGGAGATGGGTCCGGATAAAATCTAGATACCGACTCTTCACCCGCACGGTATGGTCAGTAGCCGGCTCTCCAGTGATAGCCCGACCAAGCTCCTCACCCTCCAGCTCATGTGTCCAAAAAAGGTGTCTGAGAGGAAACTTGGGGACGTATCTCACATGGGGACCCCCAGTCCAATTGTACACTCTCTCACTGAGATACCATACTTGACAACTGGGGCCCCGAAGCATGACTCTTCACAGGGATAACGGCCTAAAATGGACCATCTCGGGATTCCACCGGTTCTCTGTTCCCCATAGATCACTCCATATCTATAAAAGGTAACAGGTAAGTGAAAAAAATTAAAAGAATACTAAGAAAAGAATTTTTTTTTTTAGGTACCACTTTAGAAGTCAGGGAGTTCAAGTGCTCCCGATGAATGTGCATGTAGGCCAGGTGTCTCTTTAGCACACGGCTAGCGCCCTACCTCCCTATAGCTGGGAGATGATCTACTACACGGGATATCCCGGCAATCAACTCCAACTCCAATCCCCAAACATGCAAATGAGAATTGTCAGTGAATGATGACAGAATTTGCTAAATAAATTAGAAATGGAAAGGAAATACAATAGTAGCGTGCCAGAACTCGCAGAATCTCTTTGCTCCATGCACTACCTCGTCCATGCTGCTCTAGAGGTATGCTAGAGCACAACTACTCCAGTTATAGGTGGACACTAAATTCAGGTCCCGGAGCGGCATAAAGAATATCATATTCAAGGAATTAGCTGTGTCAGTAAAGAGGATGGTGCCAAGGAGATAAATCAAGAAAGCCTGCACCACCTAGTTGATCTCTCGAGGGCTGGTCATCACTGCAACTCTCTCCCAGGTGTAAAAGCTCTGGATGGAATCTAGTTTAATCGTGTAGTCCCTTTCATGTCGGGAATCACACCGAGGAGACGCTCAATATAGGCAATTATCTCTGGACTCATCCAATGTAGGCTCATGTCAAAGGGAACGGGGTTCCCGGCACATGCAATCCCGGTGATAGCAGCAAAAGAAACTGAGTCCGGAGTCAACTCTCCGAACGGGAGATGGAAGGTATGAATCATGTCCAGCCACCTCTCCATCAGAGAGTGAAGAGGCTAATAACCTATCTTCCTCTACTCCTCAGGCAGAGAAAGAATAAAATCCTCAAATCCAGTGTCCTGGATCCTATCCCGCTGGTCGTCCGTGAGCTCATTGTAAAAGACTCAAGCTCCATAAAAGTTCCCGGCACCCGTGAATGTGTGCGCGTAATGCTGCAAAGAGAAAAAAGGAAGTAGAATTAATATTATATGGTTTGGGTGATGTTTAGGTGATTGGATGTGAATAAAAATAAAAATATAGGAAAATAATGCATTTTGAGCAAGAGGCGACGCCTCTTTGCCAAGAGACGACGTCTCCTCACCAAGGGATGACATGACCTTCATAAGAAGGACACGATCATCTCTTAGTCAAGAGACGATCGCCTTTTTCAAGAGGCAATTGCCTCCTCCAGGAGGTGATGCATCCTCAGCCCGAAGAACAATGTGCTGTTTGCAAATTTTCACTAAATCTCACATTTTTTTTATTAATCTAATCCTATTTGATGAATAAACATAAATACACTCTAACCTAGTATGATTCATAGGAAAAAATGAGGAGTCTTGAATACTAACCTCTCCTGAAGCCAGAGAACAAATGTGATTCTTTAAATCTGCCAAAATGGGGATTGTGTTGCCTTTCGTGAATCTATGACTACGTGAAGGAGTAAGGAGAGGAGAAATAAGATCCCAATGAGGCAAAGGTGGCATTCTCTCTTCAGTCATGCTTGGGAATAAGAAGACGTGGAGAAGAAGGAAAAGAAAGAAAGAAAAAGAAAAGAGAAAGGAAGAAGGGAGGAAAAGCTTTTATATATAGTAAAAGGGGGTGGACCTTTTGAGAATAAGCCCTAGAAAGTAAAGGAAAATAAGAAAAGAGAAAGCCCAAGAAGCCTATGAATGGCCCGTCAGGTGGGTAGGGATCCCCAGTGGAACCTGAGAAAAAAAATAAAAAAGTGGAGAATTACTTATTCTGTCTTTCGGGTGTACCTCAAAATCAACTTTGAACAATTGAAGGTATTCTGATTGAAGCATCAGTAAAGGAAAGTCTGGTCCAGTTTGAATCCCCAAAGTGCATTCTCAGTAAGAAGTCTATGGTCGGGTTTGAATCCCCAAAATGCGCATTGTAAGAAGCGTCTCAGGTTTGAATCCTTGAAGTGTGCATTTTAAAGAAGTGTCTGGTCGGGTTTGAATCCCCGAAGTGCATATTCTATCTTTTTCTACTGAATGAAGATTGGGCCATGCTCGAAATTCATGCCAAATTATAATGAGTAGCTGATTGGGCCAGGAAAACCCGAGAAATATGGTTACGTTTCACATCTCTCTTCTACTGAGTAAAGATCAGGCCATGCTCGGAATTCACACCAAATTATAATGAGTAGCTGATTGGGCCAGGAAAACCCAAGGAGCACGGTGACGTTTCACATCTTTTTCTACTAAGTGGAAATCGGGCCATGCTCAGAATTCGCATCCAATTATAATGAGTGACTGATTGGGCCAGTCTGAGGATCACTGTCACATTTCAAGTCAACGTTTGAACTCTCGGGTTTGAATTCCCGAAGCTGACGACCTGAGTGAAGCTTGCAGGTCAAATATGTCATTCTTATTGCTTTCAATGCATGTTGTTTTTTTAAAAATTAATTTCATAAATCCATTTTTTGGAAAACTAAGGGGGCAAACTGTGGACACCCTCAGTTTGAGGCCTACAACGAAAGCCCATTGATGAGATCGAACAAGCTTTGGATGTAAAGGGACCTGGAGCTTTCTCTGTAAACGAACTCGAGAAACTCAAGAGTGTCAAGCCCAAGCCCATAAAGCCCAAAACCTAGATTTACTAAAGAAGCAAAGTTAATCTTAAGGCCCAAGCCCGGGGACCCAAGCCCTAGCCAGGCCTGGTGAAGGGGTGATTGCCTCCTTCTAGGAGGCAGCGCCTCTTCAACTTGGGCCCAAGGAGGTGATGCCTCCTCAATAGCCTACTTAACTCTATATTAAATGCATATTTGACCTCATAGACCCATAAATCTCTGGTCTGCAGATTTGTACAGGAAAAAAGGACTTTCAAGGTAAAAATAGGGTGGAAAGGATAAGAAGGAGTGGTATGAAATCATGACTTCTGGTCCTAGTGGCATTTTTCTTGAAAGTGGAGATGGTGATTAAGCATAAATAGAGGTCTTGAAGTTCTTGAGGGGAGAGGACAAAAAGAAAAGAAAAAAGGAGGAAGAATTAAGAGATAGATATTGGACATTTAAGGTTAGAGACTAATGTGAGCAAAAAAGGGGAGAAAAACCAAAAGAGCATAAGACATTTTGAGAAAGGGAAAGGGTGAAGAAGGAGTAGAAAGCAAGTTCTTAACTAAAAGAGTTCATTTCCTTGAAGAAGAAGAAGAAGAAGCTCTTCTTGCATCCAAAGGATTTAAACCAATCAATCAAGCTCTGAGGGCTCAAGTTAGGAGTATCAAACATGGTTTGTTCAGTAAGAATTGTCACTTTCAAGTTTTGAATCCTTGTTTTCATTTTAAAAGCTTTGATTCTTGCTTTTAACTAGTAGTTTTCAAGTTTTAATTCATTGTGTGTTACATGAAAGTATGACTATGTGAACTATTAATGTTTTAGTGGTAAGTTTATGTTTATATCACATAAAAATTGGTTTGCTTAGAATTTAAGTAACCTGAAATTGAGAGTTCTGGGCCAAGAGGCGATACCTCTTAGCCAAGAGGCGACGTCTCTTAGCCAAGAGACGATAATCTCCTACCCAGGATTGTGCATGGTTTAGTTGCTTTCTAGTATGATTTCAGTCGCCCTTTCTCAAGGAGACGATCGCCTCTTCCCAAGAGGCAGTCGTCTCCTTGTCAGAATCTTGTATAAATATATTATGCTTGTAGTATCATTTTGGTGTATTTTCAGTATTTGATACGAATACGTTGCTTAACATCCTTAGAATTGTATGCGATTATTATATTGTTATATATGTTTGCATAAATAAGCCATGCTTAAATAAGTATTTTTTCCTATTTTATATAAATTTATTTATTTCCTTTTGTATAAAAAAACTGATTATTTTGCAATAAAACTAACTTTTATTTGATGTAGGTACCTTTGTGATTTCTAATCACTAAGTAGGTAGCGTATTAATTAGTTCTTGAGAGGTTTTATTTCAATTAAGCACCTTTGTATTTATTCAAAGCATTGTAATCCCTAATTCCTCTCCCGTTTGTATTGAATGAATGTTTGTAATATTTATTATTTGCAATGAATGCTAGGGTAATAAATATGTAAAAGGACTAAATGTGCAAAATCAGTAAAATATTAAAATGGAAATAGGTGTAACTCAATAGTAGCAAGGAAATAATTAAATAATCAAATATAATAAAATACAAAATACAAACGGAGGCCAACCGCAAAGTTGGGTGGGTATTCAAAAGCCCATACCCAGTTACTCGATCTCTGATGACAGCTTCTGGGTACCTCCGTGGAATCTAGTTGCTGTAAAATGTGTCTCGATTTTTATCCGGGTGGCAACTCCATCTCCAATATGGGTCTCAAGCCCATCTTGTATTTCCTAGCAGGCCCTGAACTTGCACAGTGCCGTGCTCGCTAACACTTGGGAGTGCAATTAGCCCCGCCGCCTACAAGAGGTTTTATGGGACAAAAATAAATTCGGATAGTTTAATGGAAAATAGTCTATATTTTAGGTACCGCGAGTGTAACTAACCCCCCAAATATGATATTATTTGGCTCTCATCGTTGCTGGTCGCCAATGTAATTGCAACTGTTAAAAACAAGAGGGTCATAAATTTATGGCAGCTCCCAATTACCATTCTACCATGTTTTTTTTTTTGCTAATTTTTATCGTCGAGTAGGTGATGGTGCATAAAAATAATTTTTTTTTTTGAGTTAACGATCATCTGAAATTTGTATTGATAAGGTCCCTCTATTTCTCCTGAATTCTTACTCCATTGGGCAAGAGAAACTTTTGGGTCTGACTTCACATTAGTAATGTCATAATGACTCCACACTCGAGTCTAAGTCAAGACAACTAAGATCTGTGCCTAGAGCCTTATGATTTAAAAGGGCCTCTATAATTTTGGATTATAATATATATAGGTATAGATTTTTGGGCCATTTATTTATACATGTTCTTACAAATATAGGCCTCATAATTTAGAAGAGCCTCGTATAGTTTTGGATCATTATATATATATATATATATATATATATACACTTACAAATCATATTTTCTTAACCTACGGCGTCATTTTGGGTAAGACGGTTCCTAAATGGCCCTATAAACTTTTCAAATTAGTTCCCAAAAAGATCATCCCTTCTCTTTATGTTTGTCGCCTTTTGCCCCCCCTTTTTTTTTTTTTTTTTTAACTGTTGAATTAGTATAGATAGCCCTCTAATCTCCAACCAAGCGCCATATTAACCCAAAAAACCTGTTTATTTCACAAATGCAAGCAAACATTTCTATTCCTGTCACCATCTCTCACCTTTTTTTTTGCTCTACATTAACGTCAACGTGCTCACGCTCGCTAGCTAGCTCACCACGTGCATTACCAAAGACAAAAACATCGTGGCGCGGGGAAACGGCATCGTTTTCATCATCTCTACGTGGCAGCCGAACAGGCCCAGCTATCCATAGACAGAAAGCAAACACCGCATCCAGTCATCCACGGCGTCAGCTCCATAAAACAGGGACTAAAAACAAACTATCAAACCTCAATTTCTCGACTCCAAAAAAAAAAAAAAAAAAAAATCCGCCGCCATGTCTTTTACCGTCATTTCCTCCTTCCTTCTCCTCCTCTCATCTCTAACCGCCTTGCCTCCCGCCACAATCGCCGCCGCTGTCGACGACACTCAAACTGCATACGAAATTCTCGCCGGATACGACTTCCCAGTCGGTATCCTCCCTAAAGGAGTCACAGGCTACGAACTGGACAGAAACACAGGTAAATTCCGCGCCTATTTAAACGGTTCTTGCAGTTTTTCTCTAGAAGGCTCTTATCAGCTAAAATACAAATCGACAATTAGCGGTTATGTAAGCAATAGAAAGCTTACGAAGCTTAGTGGAGTGAGCGTGAAGGTGTTGTTCTTGTGGTTGAATATTGTGGAGGTTACTAGAAGTGAGAATGATCTTGGATTTTCCGTTGGGATTGCGTCTGCGAGTTTCCCACTTGATAATTTTTATGTCTGCCCTCAGTGTGGCTGTGGATTGGATTGCAATAATGTTGCTAAAGTAAGTAAACTCAGGAGCAATCCTTTCCTTTCTGCAATTTAGGGATTTTTTTCTTTAAAAAAAAGTTTGTTTAATGAATATTTGTAGTTAGTGTTACTTATATGTGGTAATGGATATTGGATCGTTTATGTAATTGGGGCATGAATTGATTTGGGGCAGTTTTCGGTTTACTGGAAAATTTTCGATCTTGATTTGCTTTTATTGATTTGGTTTAAAGAAAATGTCATGTAGATGATAGTGGATAAGAATAGTAACTTGTAACCTGTGATTGCTGATCTCTTTGTGATGTTAATTTTGGAACTTTGCTGGCCATGGAGGAGGTTGCGGTGAGGATATGTTAAAAGCATTCTTTTAGGTTCAATGATTGTTACTTGATTTGGAGATGGGTTCTATATGTTGAGTGAAAAGTTGGGTACATAATATAGAGCTGAAGTCAAGAACGCCTGTGAAATGCAGGTAATCAGATGAATTTTAATACTTTGCTGCAGGTAGGAAGGAAAGGTATTTACTTCAGTTTGATTATGTGCTCTGGAATATAGAGATTTACTAATGATTGTAGAGAATGTTTAGCTACATCTTGTTGCAAAGTTCTATGGATGCAAGATGCTTATGCTAGCTGCATAGGCACCACACTATGGGTGGAGCTAGGTCATTTGTTCTGGCAGTGGCTCCAGAAGTGTGTGTATTCATTGTATGCTCATTATAGCTATAACTAAAACAATTGTCATAGTAACCCTGTGCAATTCAAAGTTTTAAATTTTTGGACATCAGAAGGTTACCTAGTAAGCTATTCAAAGACTGGAGAGTATTATTCAATGATGTCTATTTAATGTTCAGTTTAGTGGCGCTTTTTAGGTTTTGATATATCTTGCTAAACTTGAGGAGAATAACCTTGTGCATGTGCATAAATGGGAACTGATGGTAATTGGGTTTCAATTAATGAAGTTACAGTGTAGAAGCTTTCTTATCATTTGACTTCTAGTACTGTGAAACTGTAGTCTTCATACAAGGTAGGGCTACTGGAGTTCTCAACATTCTACAACAAATGTTCACCTTCCCTGTTGTGTTGTTTTATATCGTCTCTTTATATTGATACGTTTAGATGAATGTCATTATTATTAAAAAAAAAAAAACTTTGGTTTTACATAGTTGTTTGTGACAAACTCATCTGCACAACTTCCTAATGTTCCAAAAGCACTGTTGAGAGAACTGAAGGGGGTGCCTTTCCCCGTTTTAAAGAATTTTATATTCGATACATGATTATCATATTTCTTCGTTACATATACAGTAGTTCAACTTTCCTAGAACTATTTTCCTTCACTTATCTTCTTACAGGCTGTACCAGTCTTTGTTAACTTGAATATCATCATTCTACCTGGTCTACAACACTGTAGAATTTTTTAAGGCTTTATCCAGACCTATTGGTGTTATTACAATCACAACATGACAACATTTGCTTAACTGAAGCTTACATCTTCTATAATTAATGTTGTTTAGCTTATTGATTGCTAACCTGTTTTCATTAAGTTGTGAGAATAAGCTGAAGATAATTTTCATAGATGTTCTTTAGACAGTAGGTTTTTTAGGGAAAAAAGGAAACAAGAAATGTTTCACCATTTAGAATTGGACATTGACAATCTTACAAGTTCTAAATATGTATCTGGATTTCATGAAATGGTTGTTTTTGTTTGCTTGGAAGTATCTGCAAAATCTAATTCCAATTAGTATTATTTATGAGTTTATAAGTGCAGGTACAGTTCATTGGATGGAGAAATAGACAACTTCTAGAGATTAGGCCATGACATTAAATTCTAAATGTTCATAATAAGAGAGAATTAAAACTCCTCTGTGAGCTCGCATTTGTAGACACCAAATGCCAAAGCTTTAAACAGAGCTCAAAAGTCTTATCTTCCAAATCAATTACGACCAAGAACAGACATAATATTTTAATTAGCATCTCTCTAGTCTATATATTGGAGTGTATAATGTTGGGAATTCTAGGTTTCATGCTTTTCTTCCTTTCTTTTCTAACATATAGTGGAAACTTGTTTGGTGGAAATATGAATGGCAGATATATTCCCTTTTTCTATCTTTTTTTCCCATACATACAAAATGTCACTTTCCTTGAAATGCTAGTACCTGTTTACCTCATGATATCTGATTTAGGACAGCGATCATTAGCATCTCAATCACAATGCTAAATGCCAAATAACATCCATCATTATTCCTTCTGCTGATTGCTTTTGAATTTCTACGCCTCTACGACTAGGAATATGCTACTTGTGATCTGCATCATCTTTACTAGGATCTCATCCTCAGCTGCAGACGACAAATATCATCTTATTACATTAGATATTTTTGAACTGAAATTTTGGTAGACAATCCTTTTGAATTTCAATGGTAGGTATCAAATTTCTGCGTTGTATTTTCCTTCTTGTATTTGTTATTTGTGCCAAAAATTGTCCTTATATGTTTTCTTCGGTTTCAATAGGATGTCAATCACCAGAAATGCCTAGAAGCTCTACTATATGCCTTTGAATATTTTGGCATTCTACTGAACCAAAACTTCTATTAGTTTGAGAATTAGGATCCTCTTAGCTGCTTAGCGCACATATGGTAAAACCACATAGAGTGGGCATTTTTCCATCATTGAATAGTGCTACGTATTTTTATCAAACAAGACGTCAAATCATACAATTGCTGGACTTTGATATTTGATCATGTCTATTCTATTTAATATTTAATATTTTGGATGCGTAGACTATCAACTATTGATGAAAAGAAATAAAATCCTTTTTAACCTATTAAAGGAAGAAGCCCTCTTAAGGCAGGCAATGTGGAGGTCTGTGGTCTTTGGACACCACCTGTAATAGTTTCATCCTCAACTAAGTATCCACTGCAAAATAATCAAAGAAACAATTTAATAGAGATTATTGTGGTTTTATCGCCATATCTACCTTCTTATCTTTTTTTTTTTCTCACATTTTTTTTAAATGGCTCGAAGCTTGAGTATATTCCCATGCCCGCAATTTTAGTGCAAAATGATTATGGTTCAATCGTTGTTTCTCATTTTATTTTTTCCCTGAGGTGGTCTCTGGTGGCAAATTCTCTATTAGAATGATAGATTTTGCAAATGAGGATCGAATTTCTAAAGACTTTTTATAGTGCATCCATTTTTTAAGTTTCAATATGCAAAAAAAAAAAAAAAAAAAAAAAATCATGATGATAACAATAAATTTTAAAAAATGGAGGAAAGCAGGCATTGCTGATCTTTCCTGAATTACTATAGCGTCCGTAAAACTTTCAAGAAATAGATACATTAAAATGATACTGAAGAGTGAAGAGTTGGCAATGTCAGTGTTTTCCTTCAAGGGCAATAAGTTGGAAGAAATTCCAAAGAGTGAATCTTTATAATTGTCTCGAGGAGAAAAGGTTACACAATAACATCACCAATTGTCACTTCGTTTGCTGAATGTATGTACCCATTCACATTCACGTTGTAAAAGGAATAGCTTTTCAATTGGAATTGAAATTGCTCCTAAGTCTAGAAGCTTGCATCAATTATTTGGTCAACAAGGGCACCTGCATGTATTTGAAAAAACAAACCTTCTTTTTAGCCATGAGAACTAGATCAAATTGTCAAGGCGAAAATTGAAGACCTTACCAGGTCTTGATTAGGAACCGAACTGGACAATTCACTGCATCTACTTTCTTTAATATTAATTTATTGTCACAGACTCCAATCTATAACAGATTATTCTGTCGTATTAATTTATTAAATTACTAATTAATCCGACATAACTGACATAATTAAGAAAAAATCCACAATTTCTCTTTTGCTAGGAGGCTGGTTCTTGGATGCATCATGACCAATGATCTTCATTGTTGATAAAGATAAGTCATTATAATAGAATATTATGCAAGCATATGCATGCGAAAGAGATTTATGTGAACTAAATCGAACTTAATCATTGAGTTCCTATAAAAGAAGAAATATTACATTCAGGGGACAGTTATACAGAGGACCATCGCCAAAGATTAACTAAGAAAAAAAAAAATCAGAGCACACAGATGAACCTCGTATGGCCGATTCCCACATCCTTTTTTTTTTCCTTTTTTTTATCATAAAAAAGATCAAATCTTTTGTTATATTAATGTTAATTCAGTGTTTCTTCAATAGCACAGCTCTTAGTTCAGCAGCATCAATCTCTTTAGCGACGTTTTCTGGTCTGTAATAACCGGTACGAGGGTCAGGAACCCAAGAAACCTTCTCGGAAGAGCCAACAATCTCTTCCCCTGTTTTCTTGACCATAGAAGCAGGGGCGCCGCTTCTTGCAGCAGTAGCTTTTGTTGCAGCAGCAGATGCAGCTGCTGAAAATCCTCGTCTGTTGATTGCCTTAGAAACCAAAGCAGAAAGAACCTTGGCGCTGGAGAAAGATTGAGCCATTGCGATTCGAATGAAGTATTTGGAGACAGAAAAGCCTTGTCAAAGCTACTGCAGAAAAATTTTGTTAATGGCAAAAACCTTCCTACAGCAGCTGAAAAGACCAAGATTTCTTGATGGCTCTCTCCTTCTCTTCTGCTTTGTGGGTTTGGAATCGTAGGGTTGAAGGGGGTTTATATAGCAGATACGAGAAGAGAGGCGTGAGGAGAGGAGAAATTTCCATCCACTAGGGTTCAACCGACTCCGTCAAACTCGGCTTCTAATTGGACCTCTCTTTTACCTGCCACGTGCTCTTCCTTCCTTCTAGCCGTTTTCCTTTGTTTTTTTCCTCTCTTAAATTAGATTTCCTTGCTTAAATTAAATATCACATAAAAAAAAGAATCCACTTGTTTTTTCCTTATAAGATATTGAAAAATCATAGTTTTTTTTATTTTTTATTAAAAAAATAATAAAATCTTACCATTAAATAATTTTACTATGTTTTTTTTTATCTACCATTGTTGAGAGTTCATTTTACTCAATACAATTAACGTGGCTTATAAACAATTTTTAAATAAAAAAGTTATTGTGAATATTTTTAGACGATAATAATTTATTTTATTAATCTAAAATATGTTGTAGTGGTAATAATGTGTAATGTCATTTATTCAGTAACATCCATTATAATAAGAATGATATTTTCTATTTTATAATAAGAATGATAATAATAGATGTGTTTGTATTTTTATTTTCTGTTATTTTTTTATTTTATGTTGATGTATATTATAAGAGCAATATTTTTTAGTAAAATTAGTATTGGACTAATACATAAATAGGTCTTTCAACTTGTGACATGAGATCAAATAAATTTAAATTAAACTTTTTCAATAAATAAAATCTAATATTTCTATTTTTAGTATCAAAAAAACTCAATTTTGATTCAAATTCTATGCGTGTAATCTAAATTCTATAAAAATAAAATGAAAATTTATACTAATTATTTTATTAATATTTTTAAACTAAATTAAATTTAAAATATTAAAAAAATTTACATTAATCAACCAAACTCTGTATTATACTTTCTTTCTTGTCATTTCCCCTTCACGTTAAACAAAAGATTTTGAAAAGTTAAACTATTATAAATACTATTTTTTTGAATATTAAATAAATTAAGATTAAAAAAAAAATTATTAAAAATTTGATTGTCACACTTATCATAATACCAAAATTAGACTTATTTGATACTAAAATAAAATTATTAAATTTTATTTATTAAAAAAAAATAATTTAAACCTTTTTAATTCTGTGTCATAAGTTAAAATTATCTATTTATATATTAGTCCAATTAGTATTTATTGTAAAAATCTTCCATCATTCCTTATATTTTGCCCTCTTTAAGGATATTTTCTAATTGAAAAAAAAAAAAAGAATGTTTCAAACTGCATGTGATGTGAGGCCCTCTCGTTTCTTCCGTCAAAATCAAAAAGCATGTGATTTTATAAGCAAAGTGGAGCAAATAGAGAGGAGCTTTTAAATCATGACAAGAAACGTCCAGGTTTAGTGCATTATATTAATAAATGTAAAAGTGATCAGTAGCCGCTGATGAGCATAACAGCGTGACATCATCCGTCCATTTGTCAATCTTTTGTTGAATGAAAGAGGCGGCGGCGTATTATTAGTGGTATTTGCCTTTTCTAAAAGGCTTGACCATTAGCCGTGTTGAAGGGTCCAGAGTCTTCCAGGAGGAGGAGGAGGAGGAGTGGGCAATTTGAGTTTGCTAAGCTTCGTCGACGCAACAGCCAACAGCCAACAGCCAACAGCCTGGCCTGTTTCGCTTTCACCCCACAAAATAATACAATGTATATGTATTTAGTTTTCTTCCTCCTCCATCGACTTCAGGACTGTGGTATGTTGGATATTGTTTTCTTTAACGAAAAATAAAAATTATATCCATCATAAAAAAATAATTATAAATATAATATTTCACAAATTTTCAGTCTGAAAATACTATTTAAAAATAGCTAACTATTAATATTTTAGAAAATAATAAATTTAAAAAATTGTATGGTAATGACCAAGATAATAGATAGATAAGGGCTTGCTAATAATGTCATAACAAAAAATATTATTTGATGCTGGATCTATGTCTCATCTCCTTAATTTAGAACCTGACCTTTTCTCTTGTTTAAGCTTGAATGATAAGGCATGTAAATAAATTAATAATTAATCAACAACGAATGCGCTGTCAAACGTTAATGTCCACTAGATATCTTAAACATTTACTTTATCAAACGTTAATGTCCACTAGATAGCTTAAACATTTACTTTATTTAAAAAAGAAAGCAAACGAAAAGACATGGCCTAAATTTTATGTTAGGAGTCATGTAATTCCTCCCTTCCTTTTACTTTCCCAAAATAAAAATTCTTTAATAATTTAAATATTTATATTAGAAAGATTCAACAATTATTTTTAATGTGATTATAAATATCAAAATTTAAAAATATTCTACGGTAATTTTTTTTTTATTACTTTGATTATATTTTATTTTGACCTACTCCTATTACATATTAAAAAATTGAAACTTGACTGGTGTTATTAGTATGGGAGTACGATTAGTTGGTGGTGAAGGCAAGACAAGACGAACTTCTTCTACGTCGAATTCATGAAAATAATCAATTGATAAATCGTCTGACACTCTAAGTCCCTTTAAATGAAATGAAAGATTCTTCTTTCAACGGTCACAGGTTACCGGAATGCAAGCAAGGGTTGCCTCTCCTCCTTTCCACCTCCCGTCAGGTATATGAGGGGTGGAAGCCGACAATCCATGATTAAAGCGCCTATTTTCATGCCGATTAGACAGTTGAGATTCTAACTTGAATTTAACGTTCAGTTCAACAGTTATTAATAAAGTAAAATTTACTTTTTAAAAATAAAAGTATATGTAGAAAATATAAAATTTGAATTCAAAATATAATTTAAATAAAAACTAATTCTCTTTTAACTGATTCTATTAATATGCAAACTTGCTTAAAATTGTGAGATTGTAATCATCCCATAAAAAAGCCAAAACCAGGGGCGAAACGGAAGCAAGTTGCGGCACCAATCTTGCGAAGTGAAACAGCACATGCGGCTGCGGCGTGGAGAATTTTGTACGTAATGATTGATGCGGACGCGGTCCCGTATCCCCCCATCCCCATACCTCTTATTATTAAGCTCTTGAAAATAGTCAATTGTTACGCGAGCACAGCAGCAGCAGAGCTTGCTCCTGACACATGCACCTTTTTTTTTTCTCTTTCTTAATTAGCATCACGTTAGGCATGCACTTCTGTGTCTCGTCTTTTAGTGGTCATTGGTTCAAGTTAGGATTCAGTGAAACGCTAGCTGGCTTGAAGCTTTTGCATTGCCGCCCTTTAGGCGCTGCATTGCAAGCAAACTTGCAACCAGCTTTACAGTTCACAATTTTATATGCATCTGCAATATTTCCATGCATGCTTAAAAATGATATCTAGATGTGACTGTGATCTCTGGTCATGCACGTGAAGCTGTTGTAATAACTTGACATAATTCGCTTCCAAATTGCCAGTGTTGCCCATCGATGCCGCCCTTCACTTTCTGTTCAATTCATTTATTTAACAGGGGAGTGTGATGCACTCTAATCTAATTGCATGTCCAATAACAGAGAATATATATATAAATGAAAAAAATTAAAAGAAAAATCTACATGTCTCAACCTATAAAATCACAAAGAGAAATAAATTATTCAAGTATTTCATATTTGGGCAAAAAAAAAAAAAAGGATTTAAATATAATTTAAATTTTTTTATGTAGCATCTCATGCAATTATATGTATCATTGTCTAAATTACAATATAAAAGATGTATTTGACTTTGAGTTTATGTTAATTTAAAAGGAGAATTGCTATTTTTTCCTGTATTTTTGTCTAATACACTATTTCTTTACTGATATTTGAAAAAATATTTATTCATCCATCACAATTGTAATTTATGTACTATTTCATCCATGACAGAGGGATTAATGAGTGTTAATTATTGCAAACGTGAGGGATGAATAAATATTTTTTTAAATGTTAATGATGAAATAGTATAATAGACCAAAACACAGGAGAAATAACAATTATTCCTAATTAAAAATATGACAAATGTAATTAAAAAAAATGCCTTATACTTTTAGATGAAAAAAAAAAGGAAAACAACGTCAACAGCATGAGGGGTTAAATTAGTCAGATTTTAGTAACATAAAAGAAAATGAAAGAAAACATGAGTTAGATGTCAATAGTACCCGGATACCACTAATAATGTTATTAATTATCAATATAAAGACCTTGTATACATCTCAAAATATCCACAACTCATAGATATTTTGATGTACTGTGCCACCTTCGGGCTTGAATGAATAAAATGCTATTATTTGTTTAAAAAAAGGACTACCGGATATTGGTTAAATAATTTAAATAATTTTTTTCGAATTATATGTATATGGGAATAAACAAACTATTCGAGAGTTTTTTTTATGATGTTTAATTGACTCAAATTATAAAATAATTAGACATCAAATTAAATATCAAATGAAAGTAAAAAATGTTCTTCTATTGTAATGCAGTAGTGGATATTGTAAGGTAAAGTCATGAGTTTGATTCTTTCTCCCCTTAACTCCTTGTAGTGTAGTGTCTTAAATGATAAATATTATAAAATGAGGTCATGAGTTCGATTTCCCCTCTCATTTGACCTCCTAGTAAGTTGGGTTGTAGTTTTTTGGTTAATAAGAAGATTATATAACCTAAATTTTGATGGACTGTACAATAAAATATTGCAGATGAATTGTATTTTTATTTTTTATGATCATAAGTCGTTTCTTGATGCTTAAAATTTTGATCCAAATTGTGAATTGTGATCTTGAGGTCATGAATCATTTTTGGATGCTTAACTTTTTTTAAAAAAGTTACCATTTAGCCACTCCTTCACAGTTGGAATGTATTTTAATTTTTTTTTAAACAAACAAGACCATTCCATTCATTCAAGCCCGAAGGCGATACAGTACATTGCAAGATCCATGGATTGTAGAACAATACAAGATCAAACAAGAGTTGTTAAAGAGTACATCCATATATAGGTATGTGTTATTAAGAGTATATGCAGACAAATTTGTAGATAATATGTATTAAGTATAAAAAAATTTTAGCGCCTAGGAGTGTGCCGCGTAGAGAAAGAATTGGGTTGAACATCACCTTCATCGCCTCTTGTGCAACTCTTGTTTCGTGGGATGTGGAACCATTGAGATCCTGGGACACCGCCATACTGTTGTCGAACGGTGGAGAGAGCTCTGAGACTTGAGGCGCCGACATGGGTTGTCGGAGGAAAGGAGATGCTCAATGCTTGGTCCCATATTGTATTATTGATTAAGGAGGGGGAGGTCACTAACAGCAGCAAGCCCCCACATAGTGCCGATGACTCCACAAAGTGAAGAGAGGGTGGGTGGCTGAGGTTGGCGTATCAGAAAATGTTTGGTGCGTTCTCCAGGGCTGACAGTTTGAGAGCCCTTAGTTTCTGCACTCCACCAGAAGGGACGCCTGCCTGTTAAGTCCACCAAATCAATATAGTGAAGTCGATCGAGATACAGTGGCCTTCGTTGAAATTCCTGATACGCAGCACTCGTCATGATCTCCATGAGAAACTCAAAAGTTGGGCCGATACTGAAGATGATGATTGCGTAGACTCAACTTGTCAAGACTCGACCCAAATCTTGACAGATTCCTGGAAGAAATCTCGGGACGATAGGGGTACCAGAGCAGAGTAAAGTTCAAAGAAAAACAAAGTTAGAGGGATGAAAACCTAGGTGAGCTCGAGCTAGAAGGAGAAGGAATGATTTTTTTTTTTGGCCATATAATTTGTTAATGAATGATGATAATTTCGCCAAACCCTCTTTGGGTTGGTGGTTGAAACACATGTCATAAGATTTGGCATAATCTAGAGGTTAGCGGTTCTAATCTCTCATTTCCCCCTAACCCTATACATAATAGTTGTTCAATAAAAAATGATGATAATTTCTTATCTACTGAGATTATGTGTTATTTAATTTATGTCCTAACTCATAAAGAGACAATTGTACATATGATATTCATATTCCCCATCTAATCATCAGATTATTCTTTGTTATCGCAGGCTAAAGAAAATAGATGTTGCTTTTTATATAAAATTATTGATACTGACAAAGATGGGGGCGTTCAATGTTCCATGGGATCAGGACAGTACTTCAAGGTTTCTAAGGGTCATGTAGCCTTTAGTAGCCGAGGCTGATGATAACCTTTCATACACACATAGAAAATTCTAAAACTTCACATCTCCAAAAGTTAGTTCCTAAATACTAATGCCAAACTACCCCGGAATTCATTTAAAAAAAAAAAAACAAAAAAAAAAACTACCCCTGAATTATTCAACAATCACTTGGCCAAATTTAGACGCTGCTTATCCTTGTAAATAATTGTTCTAAGATCCGGTCAAGCTTATCAGAAGCTGATCTTTGTGCCCTTGTACTCGTTTAACTGGCTTACACCTGTCACAAATTTGTGTGAAACATACAAAATAGCTGCTCAAATAGCTCAATCATATTTTTTATGATCCAAATCAATAAGCAAAGGAAAGAATAATAAAATATATATTAAGCATCAAGAAAAGAAAAGACTCAAATTTTCAGATAAAACAGCTAATTTCACGTAATTATATATACCAAAACTCGAATTTAAAACATAATTTAAGTGAGAATAATTCTATCAACTAATTCCAATAATTGCTGGTTAACAAAACAGAATAACTCAAATAATCAAACTTTGAAGAAAGAGAATGCAGAATATAAGACTTGGGTTTTTTTTTAGTGCTACCTGTGATCGTAAGCTTCATGCTCCAGTATCAGGTTTGGCATATAGATGCTTTAACACAAAAGATTAATTTTTAAAGCTATTTTCTATAAGCCAAAATGAGACAACAACTGCCCCCAGTACCAGTCTTCTGTAATGGAGCTGCAACAGGTGAAGGCGGGAATCTATCAGGAGGAACAGCGAGAAGGCCAGAAGGGCAACCTACCTCCAGCCAGCCCGAATACTGACGGAGCCTAATTGTGGGTTGGACAAGCCCAACAGTTGAGAAGTGCACTAGAATTATAAAGCCCAACATTAATTATTCACAGCTAGCCCAACGATGCCCAAATTTTACTTCGACTCGACAATCTGGCGTTTCTTCCTCAGGCTGTTTCTTCCGTCCTCTTCTGATATTGGCACAATTAGGGCTTTAACCTAAAACCCTTTTCGTATTTGGCAAATTTCACCAAGGAAACAATCCCAATTTCTACTCAGAAGTTGCTGCAGTTCGACACCCGTGCTTGCGTTAGGTAACAATGGCGCTGCTGGAGCAAAAGAATGTAGCGGATGTCAGTAATGTGAATACAGGCAATGAAGTCTCTCCTAACATGACCATTTACATCAACAATCTCAACGAGAAAATCAAAATCGACGGTAATTTCTTGAGAGAAAAAACCTGTTATTGCTTTTTTTTCCCCCCCAGTTTCATCTATCTGAATATCAATTATTGGGAAAAAAAAAAAATTCTAGAATTGAAGAAATCTCTGCACGCCATTTTCTCGCAATTCGGGAAGATACTGGGGATATTGGCATTTAAGACGCTGAAACACAAAGGACAAGCGTGGGTTGTTTTTGAGGATGTTCAATCTGCTACTAATGCTATGAGGCAAATGCAGTCTTTTCCCTTTTATGATAAGCCCATGGTATATGTTTATATGTTAATTTTCTTGAAATTATTTCTACTTAGCTTGCTTATGTAACTTAATGTGTTCATAAAATTTTAGCGTGCAATGGCATACCCTTTTCTTTTCAGCCTTCATTTATGCAATTGTTTGCGGTGTGAGTATTAATTGTACTTGTGCATGTTATCAGCATCTTGCAAGTCCATGAATGTGATTCGTCCATCCCTTTCTTTTGATTCAGGGTGTTACTGATAATCTGTTTTTCTTGCAGAGAATACAATTTGCAAAAACTAAATCTGATGTCATTGCAAAGGCTGATGGAACTTTTGTTCCAAGGGAGAAGCGAAAGAGGCATGAGGAAAAAGGTAAGTTTGTGAGTGAATTTGTATCAAACAGAGAGATTGCTTGATTTTAGAATTGTAAGTTCTATTACGTTTTTGTTCAACAAAGGCATATAATAATGTTAGTTGCTGTGTTGTCTAAGAAAGACAAGATTCATTTGCTAGATATTACTTCATCTAATTTGATTAGGTCTTCTTGTGTATATCTTCCCTGAGACTATTTGTTTATCTCCAATGTGTGACAGGGAAAAAGAAGAAAGAGCAACATGATGCTAATCAAGTAGGGATTGGTTCGGTTCCTCCTTATGCTGGTGCCTATGGTGTAACGCCTCCGGTAATCATGATGCTTGCTTTCTTTTTCTGTTTCTGGTTTGTTTAGACTATTTAGTTTTTATATTCACCTAAGTCACTTTGGTTCTGCATAGGTGACTATTTTTTTGGGTTGGACTGTTGATTTTTTCTTTATATAATTAATGATTATGATGTTTCTAAAATGGATAACATGTAAAGTGTGTATATATATATATAGACGCATAAAATGGACCTAAAGTTGCCAAAAGGGGATCTTTTGAAGCCCCAAGAAATTTCTTTTCTTTTTGTGATGAGAAAGAAAAGAATTTAACTATACCTATGTAAATTCATTTTGCTTTCTCAAACTTAATTATTTTTCAAAAATTAATGGAATTGTTTAACCTAATGAATGAGAAGACAAGTATGTGAATTATTCACCATGAGAAGAAAAGCAATAATAACCTACTGTTTAAAGTTGCTAATGAGAGATGTGCATGGAATTATTGTTATAGCTAACAATTAGTAAAAGGGTATATTTATGTGCTTAAAGGAAAGTGATCATAATGAAGCTTGGATGGTAAACATTGTCATTTTTCTTTGTTCTGAAAATAAGTTTCGTTGAACCGATGATTCTTACCTGTTTTCAAATTGCAGTTATCTCAAATACCATACCCAGGTGGGGCGAAATCTATGGTTCCTGAGGCCCCAGCTCCACCAAATAATATTCTCTTTATTCAAAATCTCCCGGATGATACAACTCCAATGGTGCTGCAAATGT
Source organism: Mallotus repandus (assembly GCA_949671775.1). Lineage (NCBI taxonomy): Eukaryota > Viridiplantae > Streptophyta > Magnoliopsida > Malpighiales > Euphorbiaceae > Mallotus > Mallotus repandus. The sequence goes on from CATIWM010061172.1 coordinate 20,580, forward strand.
TCTTCCAGCAGTATCCTGGTTTTAAGGAAGTTAGGATGGTGGAAACAAAACCAGGGATTGCCTTTGTAGAGTATGCAGATGAGATGCAGTCAACAGTTGCAATGCATGGACTTCAGGGTTTGAAGATAAAACAAAATCCAATGTTAATCACCTACGCAAAGAAATAATCACAACAAGTGCTTTTGATTTTTGCCTTCCCAGGGAAAAACTGCAACTAGGAACTGTCAACGAGACTGTTTTAGACTTGTAACTGCTATTTGCCGCATTGCTTATGTAGATTACAAGAGGTTTAGGAGTTTTGGTGTATGGTTATTGTAAAGAGCGACTTTCTTCTGCTCAATGTTTACTTTTGGAAGTTGCTTTGTGCAGTAAATTGGAGAAGTCGTGTGTATTTTACTTTCAAAAAATTTTATGAAACACCAAGATTTACAAATGTAGTGATTTTTGCCTATCAATACGTGACAGAACTCCACGATAGTGTACTCAACAGAACAATGATCGTGTATTAGCTCTGAGCGAATTTGGCTGGCCACTCAAAAAACCAGAATATCTCCAAAACCAGAATGTTTGAAAAAAGATGGGAAACAAGTAAAACAGACATGACATGAAATGAAACATCATTCTATAGGTAATTAGCAAACAATGCCGGCAGATAAAAGCAGCATTGCTCTCGCACCTGTCATACAATTACATGATATGCAAGTACCATCTAAGTCAGTTTACGTCCTAAAAAATGTTTGGCTACGTACAAAAAATAATGCCAGAAGCAGAGATGGAGCATAATCAGTCCGCCAGAAGCAGGGAGAGAGCACAATCAGTCCATAGAAGTGTTGAGGTGACAATTTACATAGGTGGCTTATTGCTTCACTCTTAAACCCTATCCAATTCAGTTTTGTGTTTTTGTGATTGTTCTTCTATCTCCTTTTTCCATCCTTGGATCAGCCTCTCTTGCTTCTTAATAATCTCATCCTTTTATCTTCAATTCTTCTTCCATGGCAGCGATCTCCTATTCAAATAGCCAACCACAAAGGAATGATTTTCCCAAAAATGTTAGAATAAGAACGATAGATATCTAAATATAGAGTCATTCTACTGTGCAATCATTTGCAGATATACAAATGAATTTTAAAACTATTAGATCAATTTTTATTTAATTATAACCATTGATAAAGATAATTTATAACCGGATAAAACAGTAATCTAATTTGAATTTGTTGACCAACAACTAATAGTTCCAGTTTCTGTATTTAAAATTTTAACACTTGTATTTTTACATTCAGTATATTCAACTTCCTTTCAATTCTTCTGCACTGCCTTCGTCTTACCTACAAACACAGCTCGAAACTCTTAAAGCCATCCACTCACGGATCATCAGTGGCTCCGACTACCGCCTGATGAAAACCTTCTGTAGCTAAGTTACCCGTTTTCCTTAGTGAGAAATCGTCAAAAATTCTGATGCAGAAAATCCTTGAAGATTATGGTCTCCATTTTCTTTGGACAAAATTGTCTTCATCATTTGTACAAAATAAGTTAAAAAAGTCCAGAAGCCGAAAATATTAGAAATGACTTCATCTTAGCCGTCGATGACCTCCGATCTCTACTCTCCAACATCGATTCATTCAAATCCGCACTCTCCGATTCCAACTCCAATATTCCCTCCCTCGGTGGACCTCTATTAATTGCTCTTGACTCTTACATCTGCTTCGTGGCATCGAGAACAGGATTTAAGAATTAAGCAGGGACAAGCTGAAGAGCAAAGCCATATTAGTTTGAGAGACTGTGATTATGCTTTGCAAGAGGAAGATGATGATGATGGTCATAGTAGCGGCAATGGATTGTTAGGGTTTGATTTGACTCCTTTGTATAGAGCTTATCATATACATCAAACTTCAGGTCTTGAAGATAGATTTAAAATGTATTATTTTGAGAATAGGGAGCTTGAATTGACGTCGGATTTTTGGGTGTCATCGATGACTCCATTTCTTGAATCTTATCAAACATTTTTTGCACAAATTGCTCGTTTTTTTTGTTATTGAAGATCAGATTTTAAGGACTGGAGGGAGTTTGATTTCTAGAGAGTGGATGTTGAGTTTGATTTTTAGAATGGATGTTGAGAATCTGTGGGAAACTATTGTGTAATGTATGCAAGGCGAAGAGTGGCGTTCGTGTTCGATGCAGTTTGGTATGTTTTGTTGCTTCCTTATTTTGTTCTGTTATGCCTTTCTTTCTATTTCTGGTGGTACTCCAGGCTGGAATTTTGTGATTGTTACACTGAAAAATTAATTAATTTCAAAATTTATGTGATGTTGTATGGTGCAACCGTTGTTTTGTTCACCAAAATCATATAGTGTTAGTTGGAAGATGATTACAATGCTTCTTTCTGGATTTGTGCATGTTAGTACGAAGAGATAATGTTTTTTATTAAGGTTGAAAATGAGTACCACAGTCAAATGTCACGGCCCGTAAAAACTTCACAAAAAGAGACCGTGAGGCGCTTGTTTAAAACACCTTCTAACAAGTCAGTCTCAGGGACAAATTAGTAATTCTGTAAGCACAAAAAAAAAGATTAGTATCCGAGTCAAGATCTGCAAAGCCAGTACAATAGCCCAAAGGGGCAAGAACAAGACACCAAACACAAGCACAATCGACAAGGCACATGACAAGAAGATAATGAGGCTACTTCTGTTATTCATCATAGAAAGCAATACATCGATTCAGATACTGTGCTCCCCAAGGTGTAGGCAGGGGAGAACCTACCCAAGAGAAGTGCACACACCCAGTATCTATAGTGTCTAGATCTCCGACCCTATACCTTCGATGACTAGTCACTCCCCCCTAAAGAGCATAAGGAGCACAATGACCTGTGGTAGGAGGAGACATCATAATGTTCCAGCCATCACTCCCCTATAATTACATAAAATAAAATAATTATGAAATGTCTAAAATACCTCTATAATTACAAAATGCTACCCCCTGACATCAAACAACTGGAAGACAATTTGTTATGTTGTATAACAATTATACTCTGGGATGTTGATAATATATAGAAAATTCAACTCCCATAAATGAGTGTCAGAGTCCAAGTCAAATGCTGAGTCAGCAGATCATTTGCTGTAGTCTGTAACCGTTCGCAGGTAACGTTATTTGTGATTTACAGCTTGTGGAACACATAAACTACCCACTTCTCACGTATGTCAGGCATGATCTTCACTCATTCAGTAGTGATGGAAGTTCTTTAAAATACGAAACCACTTCTCAACATGGTCTACAATCACTCCAGGACTGATAACCACTTAGCTTATATATGGAGTCCTAAGGCCATCTCCAATCCAGCAGCAAAAAGTCAAAATGCCGCTGGATTGGTCTTCAATGCAGCGTGAAAACTTGATGCATTTTGCATAAATTTACTATTTTGATGCATATTAGACGCCCACTTTTATCTTTATGCATTTGTACTCTTTTTTTTAATTTCAATAACAATGCTTTTTGATTATTTGTTTCAATATAGTCCAAATAATTTTGTTCAATTTAGTCTAATTTTATATTATATTTATCATATTATAACCAAATGCATATAAATTTGATTTAATTATTTTTTTTACTTAAATAATATTAATATTGTCACTAAAAGTAATATTAATTTTTTACTTAAATAATATAAATTTTTTACTTAAATAATATAAATTTTTTAATTAAATAATTAATTAACTTAAATAATATTAATATTGATTACTTAAATAATATTAATATTTGGATAGAAAAAATTTAACAACCATAGATTTGCATTAATTTAACAACCGA
>CATIWM010061198.1:0-10294 GCA_949671775.1 Mallotus repandus
ATATAATATTATCGAGAAAAGTAAATGATTTTAATAATCATAATTATTTTATTCTATTTTATTTTAGAAAGAATTTTAATAACTAGTTTTTAAAACCAGCATGCATTTTATAAAATTAATTCACTCAATGAGGTCTGATTCCCCTCAATTTATTTTTTTCAGGACCTCACAGTTAGTCTATTAGTATTCCTCCTTTGGTTCAAGTTCGTTCTTCACTGGCTGCATTGTGTATGTTAATTAGATTGGGTACAATGTAATTAAATTCTAGACACCGCAGTAGTTAAATTTTAGATTTGTATTATCAGTATTTTGTTTGTACTTAACTTTTAAGTATTGTATATGAACTGAAATATTGTATTTAAAGAATATTGTTTTATGCTTTTATAATATTGTGCATTTATTATTTTATTGTTAAGTGTATTGTTTTAATTCCGCGAAAATTTTTTTTAAGGCTTGCTACGGGATTCGGTTACCTTATGTATCCCCAATCCCTAGTGCCGGTCACGAACCTTCGGTTCGGGTCGTGACAATATATATATATATATATTTGAGTTGAATTTTAATGAATTATTGAATGAAAATTAGAATAATTTGGGTAGAATATAAGTTTAATTAGAAAATATATTAGTGTTAGTATTATGATTAGAATTTTATTGTTTAAAGCATATTTAAAGAAGTTTTGTTTGATTTTAATTAATTTTCCCTTTTTGTAGTTAAGTTTAACGAGGAAATCCAAGGAGAGTAAGGATTTATAACAACACAACATGCAACATGGTTTGCTTAAACTGTGTAAGGAAGGAATTGAACAAAGTGGAAGTGACATGGCTTCTCCAAGCCATGTGCCATACCGTGTCAAGTAGTGAAATGGGCAAAATAGAGTGACACGCCTTCATTAAAGCCAGGAGCCAAACCGTGTGTCAATTTGCTAAAAGAAAAGAAAAAAAAGATAATTCGACATGGTTTTATCAAGCCATGTCTCAAGTCATGTGCTCATCTGGATCTCGACTCGTAATGCGACATGGCTTGTCCAAGCCATGTCGAGTAAAAAGTGGTTTCCTTGCTCGAAAAGGAAGATGGTTTTTAAGGGGTTTCAAGTTTTTTACCTGGTTCACCCTATAAAAAGGAGGATAAGGAGAAGTTGAAGAGGATCTTTGGTCATTGATTGGAGGCCACAAACAGGAGCTAAACGAAGATTGAAGAAGACTTGTGCAAGAATTCAAGAGTTTATTTTTATTAATTCTTCTTCTTCTTCTCTCATTCTTAATTATGCTTGTGTTCTTTGCCAAAACCATGTGTGACTGATTTTCTTTTAGAGTTTGGGTTAGGAGTAGCTATTCCATGACGTGAATGAACATGATATTTTATTATTTGATTTGATTTTCAGTTAATTCTATGAGTTGTGCTTAATGTATGCTTTCATTCTTGGCCAGCTTGTTTGCATGTTTATGGGTAGATTTATTAACGAGAATTAGGGAAATTTATTAGCTTAAGACTCATGGGACTTAGGGTACTCGACCATAAAAGTAGGCAAGCTTTACGGGGAACCATGACAGTAGGCAGGGTCTACAGTGGTAAATTAATTGATGAGGAACTTAATGAGTTTTGATTAACTTCTTAATCACGAGTGTAGGTTAAACTTTAATCTTAACATGTTTAATTGAAATTGAGAGAGTCTGTAGGTATTTTAGAATAGTTACCCTTAACTATGATCAAGTTGTTTAATAATTATGTGTTCATGATTTGATTGGAATAGTAAAACTAAACCTAAGCTCTATGTTTTTATCATTTGATTTTCTCTTTAATTAAGTTGTTTAGATTTATATTTTAATTTCTTTGATAATTTTATTTGATTTGCTAGCTAAAAAAATAAGTAAAAATATTAGTGGTTAATATACAATCCTCGTGGGAATGATAACTCTTTATATTGCAATCACGATCTATACGCTTATGGGTTTTGAATGTAATAAGTTTTTGGCGTCATTGCTGGGGATTGGCAATATTGATATTAATTTAATTTTTACTTCTCTTAGACTAGTATTCTTTCTTTTAATTTTACTTATTTTGCCTATTGATTTTTCAAGCGATTTTTGCTAGTTTATGAACTCTAGATCTAAGGGGACAAACTTAGAAGAGATCAATCCTGAAATTGCGAAATTGTACAAGAAAAATCAAAAGGAAAAGCGTAAAAAAGATAAATAAATGATGGCTGAAAATCAAGAGGCACAACCAATTAGGAATCATGCTCCTCAAGAATACACGATGCCTAACCCTGGAGACAACCAAAGCCGCATTGTGAGGCCAAACGTAGATGCTAACAATTTTGAGATCAAACCAACAATTATTCAAATGGTCTCACAATTCCAATTTGGAGGTCTCCCAAGTGAAGATCCCAACGCCCATTTAGCTCAATTTTTGGAAATTTATGACACTTTCAAGATGAATGGGGTTACTCCGGATGTGATGTGTATAATATTTACATGTTTTTTAGTTGAATTCTAATGAATTATTGAATAAAAAATTAGAATAAAAAGGGTAGAATATAAGTTTAAATAAGAAATATATTAGTGTTAGAATTTAATTAGGATTTTATTATTTAAAGCATATTTTAAAGGAGTTTTTGTTTGATATTAATTAATTTTCTTTTTTTGTAGTTAAGTCTAAAGAGGAAGTTCAAAAGGAATATGGAGTAGAGTTGACATGGCAATCGACATGTCTTGCCCAAGCCATGAGCCAAGCTATGTGGTTATTTGCAAGCTAGAAGGAAAGGAGACATTTCAACACAACATGTGGGAAGGCATGATCTAAATCGTGTGCATGGCCCAAGCATCATGACACAACATGTGTCATGGCTTGCCCAAGCCATGAGCCAACCCATGACAAAAATCAAAATAAGAAGAATAAGGTTGCATGCCTTACTGAAGCCATGATACAAGCCATGTCGAATAAAAAGTGTTTTCCTTGTCCAAAAAGGAAGAGAATTTTAAGGGTTTTCAAGTTCTTTACCTGATGGACTCTATAAAAGGAGAATTATGAGAAGCTAGAAATAATCGTTTGACATCAATTGGAGGCTACAAACCAGAGCTAAATAAAGATTGAAGAAGATTTGTGCAAGAATTCAAGAGTTTATTTTTATTAATTATTCTTCTTCTTTCATCCTTAATTATGTTTGTGTTTTCCACCACAACCATGTGTGGCTAATTTTCTGTTAGGGTTTAAGTTAGGAGTAACTATTCCATAGTGTAATTGAACACAAGAGCTTTATTAATTAATTTAATTTTCATTTAATTCTATGAGTTGCATTTAATGTATGTTTTCATTCTTGGCCAGCTTATTTGCATGATTATGGGTAAATTCACCAACGAGAGTTAGGAGAATTTATTAGCTTATAACTCATAGGACTTAGACCACTCGACCACAAGAGTAGGCGAGCTCTACGGGGGAACCATGACAGTAGACAAGGGTTTACGGTGGTAAATTAATTGTTAAGGAGCTTAATGAGCTTAGATTAACTTCTTAAATACGAGAGTAGGTTAAACTTTAATCTTTGCATGCTTAATTGAACTCGAGAGAGGCTTTAGGTACTTTAGAACAATTACCCTTAATTGAAATCAATGTCTTTTGTTCGTTAATGTGTTCATGATTGGATTGGAATAGTAAAACTAAACCTAGGCTCTAAGCTTTTTATTATTTGATTACAATTTAATTATATTGCTTTCTTTTATTTTATTTGCAAAATTCACTTTTATTTAATTTACAAGCTAAGAATATAAGTAAAAATATTAGTACTCAATATACAGTCTCCGTGGTAACTATATCTTTTGTACTACAATTCACGATCCGTGCACTTGCAGGTTTTGAACATTAGAGAATGCAATAAAGCTTAGGCTATTCCCTTTCTCTTTAAGGGACAAAGCCAAATTGTGGTTGCACTCTCTTGTACCATAATCCATCAATTCTTGGGATGTGTTGTCAAAGACATTTTTGAACAAGTATTTTCCACCAGGAAAGACAGCGAAATTCAAGCAAGAGATTATAAGTTTCACTCAATACAATGGTGAATCCTTGTATAATGCTTGGGAACATTTAAAAGACTTGCAACTTTAATGCCCATACCGTGGAGTTCCATAATGGCTACTCATTCAGACTTTTTACCAAGGACTCACCAACCTAATGAGGATCACCATAGATGCTACAAGTCAAGGCTCATTCATGAGCAAGACACTAGATGATGCATTCAATTTACTTGAGACAATGGCATCCAACAATTATCAATGACATGGAGAAAGAAGTGCACTAAAGAGAGTTGCGGGAATGCATGAAGTAGATGGTTGGAACCTTCTAAATGTAAAGATCAATATGCTTACAAAAAAATTAGAAGCTTCAACCAAGGTATAAAATCCAATAGTTGTTTATACTTGCGATTATTGTGGAGGGGGTCACTCAACTCTAGAGTGTCAAGGAAGTTTTTCTTCTCAAGATCCATCAATTGAGCAACTTATTGCAATAACTTCCAAAAAAATCAAGGAAATCCCTACTTCAACACATATAATCTGGGATGGTGTAATCATCCCAACTTTTCATGGTCTAATCAAGGAGGAGTCCAAAATGCCAACCAAGGATCTAAGCAGCCCCCACTTGGGTTCCAACAAATGAATACTTTCCATCAATAATATGAGAATAAACCTAACCTTGAGAACATTATGGAAGAGTTTCTTAGAGTTCAAGAAGAACAAAAGGAGACCATCAAGAACCTATAAAGGGAACAAAAAAAGGCTATCATGAATCTAATATTTGAGTGTGCATCTCAATTTGCATCCCAAGCATCTTAAATTAGTTAACTCTTTGAGCATAATAAGATGTTAGAGAATCAAATCGCTTCACAAGCTAGTGCCTTTAATTTTTTATGATCAGGTAAACTTCCTAGTCAACCCAAGAACCCGAAAGAGCATGTGAATGCAATAATGATTCGAAGTGGAAAGCAACTACTTGAGGTAGGAATCAAAAAAGGAGAAGAAGAAGATGCAAAGAATTCCCACAAGGAAGAAAAACACGCTAAGGAATCAAAGAAAGAAGAGGTGCCTAAAACTATCACTCTACCATTACCTTTCCCTCAAAGGCAACAAAGGAGCAGTGCAATAATGATTCAAAGTGGAAAGTAACTACCCGAGGTAGGATTCAAAAAGGAAGTGAAAGAGGCTATGAAGAACACACAAAAAGGGGAGAAACAGATTGAGGAGGTCGAAAAGAAGAAAGAAGACAAAAAGGAAGTACCTACAAAGAGTCCACCATTACCTTTCCCTCAAAGGCAACAAAAATCAAGGTTGGACAAACAATTTGAGAAGTTCATGAAGGCATTTCAGTAGCTTAAGCTCAATATACCAATTTTGGATATGATCAGCACAATGCCTACCAATGCAAAGTTTCTAAAAAACATCATTTCACACAAGAGAAAGTAGAATGATCATGAAACAGTTCCTATCAATGAAGTGTGTAGTGCAATTATTCAAAATAAGCTTCCATAAATGCTTAAGGATCCAAGGAGTATCACTATTCCTTGTACTATTGGAAATGAGTTTATAGGTAGGTGTTTATGTGATTTAGGTACAAGTGTGAGCATAATGCCTCTTTCTTTTTGCAGGCGCCTAAACATTGGTGAGCCATAACCAACAACGGTGTCACAACAACTAGCGGATAGGCCCATCATCTATCCTTATGGAATCTTAGAAGATGTGCTGGTTAAAGTTGGTGATTATTTTGTGCCAGGCGATTTTTTCATTCTAGAGATGGAAGAGGACCTTCAAATTTCAATCATTTTGGGGCTTCCTTTCCTTGGTACCACTGGTGCAATTATAAATGTCAAAAGTGGAAAAATTATTCTCGAGATTGGAGAAGAAAAAGCAGAGTTTGATGTCTTCAAAAGGCCAACTCAACCTTTATTAATAACTTCTTATTTTCGGGTGGATGTAGTTAAGGTGTGTGCTAAAAACATTCTTCCACAAGTTCTCAAGGAGCCACTTAAACCATCCCCTATTTGTGATACTAAGGAGTTGAAAGCAACCAAGAAAGTTAAGAAGAAAATGAGGCCCCTAGAGAAGGATACTAAAAAATGGCGAATTAAAAGTGCTATAAATGATCTAAATTTTAAGAATTTTTCATCTTCTTTCCAGGTGTCAAGTAAGAGAGCTTAAGTGGGGGAGGATTATTCTTTAATTAACCCTCCCTAATGATCAAATGGGAATTGAATCAAGCTAATGACCTTAAACTAGCGCTAATTGGGAGGTAACCCAATAATTTTTCCTTTCTTTTTTTTTTATTTTTATTTTTTTATCTTTACTTTTTCTTAATTTTTATACTTAATTCTTATTTTACTTCTTTTAATTTTTCATTACTACACTTAGGTTTATATTGCATAGCGAGCGGAGAACAAAGAGTTTGCAAATGGGATAATTTCAACTCGTCACGAGATCAGGCACGACATGACTATGGTCGTACCCAGGTACGTCCTTTTCTAGATATCATTTTATTTTATGAGACATGGCATGTCAATGTTGTGTATATGGTCATGTACTTATCAGATCGTATTCCCAACTTCCTATATGTTTTGCATCATGGTTTCATCATCCCGTGCCTATACAGCTTTGTCGGGACAGATTATCATGCGTCTTCACACACGGCATCGCCATGCCATGTCATGTCCCTTCTAATCCGGCACAACATTAGTCACGGCATCCTCATATCGTGTGCATCACATCCCAAATTCCAGAAGTCTTAGCAATTGTCACACGGTGATGGACACGACATAGTCATGTCGTGTCATGTCCCTCCAAGTACGACACGTCTTCTAACAGCGCATCTGAATGGATAATGGTTTATTTTTGGATAATGGTTTCTTGCTCTTTTGTTTTCTGCTCCTTTCTCGTTATCTAATGACTACAAGTTTCAGGGCAGTATTCCTCTTTTCTATTCCTCTTCATTCTTTTCCTTTTATTTTTATTTTATACCTTTTTGCTTGTGTTTTTATCATTGAGGACAATGACGTGGCTAGTGTGGGGGAGGGTTTCTATTTCCTTTCATTTTATTTTGGCATGTCATTTAGTTTTTATCTTATTATTTTATTTATTTTGTTCACTCAATTAAAAAATCACTAATTATAATATATATTAGGTCATTATTCAACATTCATTAATCTTCAACTCGGTTTCCCCATATTTTTGCTTCACTTGATTCTAAAATTTTTATAACCTTGTTTTGCAAAATTGATGCTCAATTGCAACTTGAGAATAATAGTGTATAAGTTGGTTTTCTGGTTCAATTATCAAACTATTGAATGGTTTATTAATTAAAAGATAGTTGTACATGGTCATTATGTATGAACAATTTAGTTCTCATAACCTAAGCATGAGCTTGGAGATTGAATTTGTGCATAATTCTAGGAGAGAATGCTTTTGGTTTGTGATTCTAAAATTTTTTTTTTCTCAAGTAAGAACATCGCTTAAATTTAAATTTATCTTTATGCTCTGAATATACTCCAATGCTCTAATTAGAGTATGAGTATCCAAAGGACCCACTTGGCGGTATCCACACTTAGTAATATGGGAACGGCAGGGGATGACTAAGAGTGGGAAGATTTGATTAGAGTGTATAAAAAAATATTGAGATGGAGCATAAAATGTACTCATAAAAAATAAAGAAAAGATATGAAATGGAGCGTATAACGCATTCACAACCACAGTTTTGAATAAAAGAGTTATAGACCTTAATTCTTATTTTTTAAAGTCATCTTCATTAGATTTTAAAGAGTTATGTGCTTGGGCTGTGATTGGTAAATTGTTCATATATGATGTATTTTTATCCTATTATCCTCTTTAGTAAACAAGTTTCAGTCTCGATGTTATCGGCTTGCATATCTTAGAAGCTATAAATCTTTGATTGCGGCTAAGTTTGTTCTTTAAATCTTTTAAAATTTGATTTTTCCTTGAGGACAGGAAAAGCTTTAGTGTGGGGGGAATTTGATGTGTATAATATTTATATATATATTTGAGTTGAATTTTAATGACTTATTGAATGAAAATTAGAATAATTTGGGTAGAATATAAGTTTAATTAGAAAATATATTAATGTTAGTATTTTAATTAGGATTTTATTATTTAAAGCGTATTTTAAGAACTTTTGTTTGATTTTAATTAAATTTCCCTTTTTGTAGTTAAATTTAAAGAGGAAATCCAAGGAGGGTAAGGATTTGTAACAATACAACATGCAACATGGTTTGCTTAAACCGTATGAGCAAGGAATTGAACAAAGTGGAAGTGACATGGCTTCTCCAAGCCATGTGCCATACCGTGTCAAGTGGTGAAATGGGCAAAATAGAGTGACACGCTTTCATTAAAGCTATGAGTCAAACCGTGTGTCAATCTGCCAAGAGAAAAGAAAAGAAGATAATTCGACACGGTTTCATTAAGCCATGTGCTCATCTGGATCTCAACTCGTAATGTGACACAAGATGCAACATGGCTTTTCCAAGCCATATCGAGTAAAAAGTGGTTTCCTTGCTAAAAAAGGAAGATGGTTTTTAAGGGTTTTCAAGTTTCTTACCTGGTTTACCCTATAAAAAGGAGGATAAGGAGAAGTTGAAGATGATATTTGGTCATTAATTACAGGCCACAAAAAAGAGCTTAACGAAGATTGAAGAATATTTGTGTATGATTTCAAGAGTTTATTTTTGTTAATTCTTATTTTTCTCTCATTCTTAATTATGTTTGTGTTTTTCGCCACAACTATGGGTGGCTAATTTTCTTTTAGAGTTTGGGTTAGGATTAGCTATTCCATGACGTGAATGAACATGAGATTTTTTTATTTGATTTGATTTTCAGTTAATTCTATGAGTTGCGCTTAATGTATGCTTTCATTCTTGGCCATCTTGTTTGCATGTTTATAGGTAGATTTACTAACGAGAGTTATGAAAATTTATTAGCTTAAGACCCATAGGACTTACACCACTCGACCACAATAGTAGGTGAGTTTTACGAGGAACCATAATAGTAGGCAGGTTCTACGGTGGTAAATTAATTTCTTAATCACAAGAGTAGGTTGAACTTTAATTTTAACATGCTTAATTTAACTCGAGAGAGTCTTTTGGTATTTTAGAACAATTACCCTTAACTGTGATCAAAGTGTTTAATAATTATGTGTTCATGATTTGATTGCAATAGTGAAACTAAACCTAAGCTCTATGGTTTTATCATTTGATTTTCTCTTAGATTAAGTTGTTTAGATTTATACTTTAATTTTTTGATCATTCTATTTTATTTGCTAGCTAAGAAAATAAGCAAAATATTAGTGTTCAATATACAATCCTTGAGAGAATGATAACTCTTTATACTGCAAGTACAATCATTATGCTTACGGGTTTTGAACGCAACAAAAACTTTAGGAGTTAATGCTGAATTATGAAAAGAGACAGTTCTCAAATTTTTGCTCAATAAATTAAAAATAAAATCTATTATATTATTTTTATTTTCTTTAATTTTTGTTACCATAATTTTTTAGTTATAATAAGATTAATTTTTAAAATTATTATATTGGTATTATAGCATATATAGTAGTGTTTTTGTTGAAAAATAATACTAAAGAAATATTTGAGTGATTTAAGGTAGAAAAATATATAGTATGTAAATATTTTTAGAATTTGAGTAGTATTAAGATATGTATAATATTATTTTACTTAAAAAATAATACTAAATAAATATATGGTAAATATTTTATTTTTAATAAAAATTAGATATTTTAATGGTTTGACACATCAGATTTTAAAGTGAATACTCAAATAAAAAAATAAATATTTGTCAAATTTTTGACTTATTAACTTTAGAGCTCAGCACGCGCGCACACACACACACACACACACACATATATATATATATATATATATATATATATATATATATATACTCAAATAGAAAGATAGACATTTGTCAAACATATTGGAAAGCGAAGGGAGTTGTGAACATCTATTTGTTTGCTACATATTTGACTGTTTTGTTTAGAAATTTTAAAAAGTTATTTAAGGTCTTTAAATTGAATAAAGAGATTTTTACAAAAATATTGTATTTTTTATTTTATTAATTAAAATACCTCAAATTTTTATTTTTTACTTATTTTACTTTTTTTTATACGAATATCCATTTTATTTACAAATATGCACCATTATTCTTTTTACTTTATTTTTATTTATTTTTATTCTCTTTATTTTTTCCTTCTTTATTCATTTTTCTTTTTTTTAATTTTATTTTTTTCT
>CATIWM010061233.1:0-24201 GCA_949671775.1 Mallotus repandus
TAATTAATATTTATTTAAATAGTAAAATTTGATCATTAGCGACGGATTTAAAATTTAGCGACGGAATTTTTCGTCGCAAAAAGAACATCATAATATGGAAAATCGACCACTGTAGCGACGGATTCACTAATCCGTCGCTAAACCAACGACGGAAACTTAAAATCCGTCGTTGATTTAGTGACGGAAAAATTATGTCGCTAAAATTTAGCGACAGATTAGTAATTTCCGTCGCTAAATTAGCGACGGATTTTCAATTTCCGTCGCTAAAATTTAGCGAGGAGCGTTTTACCAACGAAAATTTTATCGTCGCAAATCCGTCGCTAAGTTATTTAGCGACGGAATTTTTTAATTTAGCGACAGAAAATTCCGTCGCTAAATTGCCAGAATCTTGTAGTGTTATATTTCTTTTTTTGTCGAAATATATTTTGTTTTTTTAGATATGAGAGTGTTTTATTAACATATAACCTATCCATTGATGAAACAATATAAAAATGAGAAAATTTATACCGTTTCTTTATATGTAGAGACTTTATTTCAATTTATATTATTATTATTATTACTACTACTTGATAAAGTTTTAACTACAATAAAATGAAAATAGACTTACTTAACTTAATATTTACTTTTAAAAAATTCATGTAAAATTATTATTACATACATTTAGAGGCATCTTTAAAATATCGTGATTTGATTTCAAAATATCACAATGTACATATAAAATATCGCAATTAAACTTCAAAATATCACAATTTTTTAAAAATATCATGAATCAAGATTTTTTCATGAAAATATAGTGATAAATTCAATTTATTTACAACAGTTGCTAGCTTTGACATGCTAGCTTATGCAACTTTTATATTTACTATGTGGCTTCATACTTTTATCTTTTAGGAAATGAAAACTGTCTTTTTTTTTATTTTATTAAAATAATAACTTGAAGAATCAACATCATGCTTTTTTGGATAACTCAAATGAAGATTTTGTCATTTACTGATTGTTAATAAAATGATAATTTAAGAATCCACATCATGCCTTTTTTTGGGCAATTCAAATGAAGACTTCTCATTTATTGATTGTTAATAAAACAATAATTTAAGAAAAATATTGTTCACCACATAGTATTTTAAAAGATTAAAATATATATTTTGTTTTTATTTGACATATCATTCATTTATTAATTGTTTTTTAAAAACTGACTGTTTTTAGCAAATCTTATGTCTTCAATTTAAAAATGCTATTCAAATTTTATAGTCTCTTTTTTCCATTTTCATATCTATTATTTTTCTTATTTTTTATTATTACTAATATTATATAATAATTTTAGTCAGTCCATATTAAAATACTAATTAATTCAAAATTATTATCTTATATTTTTTTTTGTCAAAATATATTTTATTTTTTTAGAACTGAGAGTGTTTTATTAACATATAACCTATCCATTAATGAAACAATGTAAAAATGAGAAAATTTATACTATTTCTCTATATGTAGAGATTCTATTTGAGTTTATATTATTATTATTACTACGATTACTTGATGAAGTTTTAACTACAATAAAATGAAAATAGACTCACTTAACTTAATATTTACTGACCAAAAATTCACGTAAAATTATTATTATATATATTTACGGGCGTCTTCAAAATATCGCTATCTACAGATAAAATATCGCAATTAAACTTCAAAATATCACAATTTTTTAAAAATATCGCGAATGAAGATTTTTTTTTAAAGAAAATATCATGATAAATTCAATTTATCAACGAATCAAGTTGCACCATGCCAGCTGTTAGCCATAACGTGCTAGCTTATATATCTTTTATATTTACTATGCGGCTTCATACTTTTATCTTTTGGAAAATAAAAACTGTTTTTTTTATGGTTAATAAAATAATAACTTAAGAAATCAATATCATGCTTTTTTGGATAACTCAAATGAAGACTTTGTCACTTTGTCATTTATTGATTGTTAATAGAATGATAATATAAGAATCCACATCATGCCTTTTTTTGGGCAATTCAAATGAAGACTTCCATTTATTGATTGTTAACAAAACAATAATTTAAAAAAATATTGTTCACCATACATAGTATTTTAAAAGATTTAAAAATATATTTTTTTTTATTTGAAATATCATTCATTTATTAATTTTTTTTAAAAAAAGTTGACTTTTTTCAACAGATCATATGTCTTTAATTTAAAAATACTATTCAATTTTTATAGTCTATTTTTTCTCATTTCCATTCTCTTATTTTTTCTTAGTTTTTTATTATTAATATTATATAATAATTTTAGTCAGTCCAAATTAAAATACCAATTAATTTAAAATTATTATCTTACATTTCTTTTTTTGTCGAAATATATTTTGATTTTTTAGAAATGATAGTGTTTTATTAACATATAACCTATCCATTGATGAAACAATGTAAAAATGAGAAAATTTATACCGTTTCTCTATATGTAGAGACTCTATTTCAATTTATATTACTATTATTACTACTACTACTTGATAAATTTTTAACTACAATAAAATAAAAATAGACTCACTTAATTTAGTATTTACAGACTAAAAATTTACGTAAAATTATTATTACATACATTTACGGGCGTCTTCAAAATATTGTGACTTGATTTCAAAATATCGCAATCTACACATAAAATATCTCAATTAAACTTCAAAATATCACACTTTTTTTAAAAATACCACAAATGAATTTTTTTTCATAAAAATATCATGATAAATTCAATTTATCGAAGAATTAGATCACGCCACACTAGTTGCTAACTTTGATGTGCTAGCTTATATAGCTTTTATATATGTGCAACAGAGAGGCGTTTCATAATTACTTTATTTTCAAATAAAGTAATGTATTTTATTAACAAAAAGATATTTAAATTCACAAAAAATGTAAAAAGAAAATTTGTAAAGTAGCCTCATTTTTCGTAAATATAATAATTAGCATTTTTTATTATAATTTGATATTTTTTTAAGTTAAGTTGTTCCTTTATTAAAAAAATCTTTTTATGAAATTAACTATTATAATTTTTATAATTATACAAGTAAAATTATTTTAATTATTTTTCCATAAAAATTGTAAATTAATAAAAAAAATTTTTAGTTTACAAAAATTTATCAAGTTATAATAAAAAACAACTACTTCTTCCATTTAGAAAAAAATAAGGTTAGTTTACTAAAAATAATAACCTTTTAGCATATTTTGTAAATTAAAATAATTCTTTTGCTAAATATGAAATAAAAGAAACACTTAAAATTGATAAAAATGGAACAAACACTTTATAAAAAAAAAACTTTTTATAATTATAAAAAAAAGCTTTTTATAATTGTAAAAAAAAAACTTTTTATAATTATAAAAAAAACTTTTTATAATTATAAAAAAAATTCATAAAAGTAGCGTTTTTCTTTTTACAAAGTAATTAGGGTTGAGCATGGGTCTTAGAGAATCCGAACTGTTCGAAAAATCAAACTGAAAATCTCAAGAATCGAAAATCTCCATTGACCATTGGACTTTTTCTGAACCAAACCGTCTCGAAAATTTTTATTGGGACGGGTCTGAAGAATTTAAAATCTCCAAACTGAGATCCATCCCGAACTGCTCCGAATTGTACCAAATCAAAGAATCGAAACTAGAACCAATAATGTAATAGAATTAGAGTTATATGCATATATATTATAAAAATTAACATTATATTATAAAGATTTTTGCAATAATTATATTTAATAAATTAATATTGGACCTACTAATTTAACATGTAATTTAAAATAATGTCATTTTAATTATTTGATATAAAAAAAAATTTCACTCATCAATCAAATTATGGTAATCACAAAAGTAAATATTAAATTGGTAAATAGCATTTTAGAAATTTATAGTACAATTTATTTTGAAAAATTTAAATTCACTCTTCAATAATAAAATTATAATATAATAAACTTTTTTAATATCTATAGTGTTGTTATTATTATTTTATGATATATATTATTTATATAATTTTTTCATAAAAATATAATAATTGTATGGTATATTAGAGTGTATTATAAAAATTTTAATAAAATTTTGAGAGTAAAAAATAATGATAAATAAAACTATAAAAAATCATTTAATTTTATAATAAAATTATAAAATGGTTTAATTTGAATATTATAACTTGAATTATATGTTTATTTATTTTTTAAATTGGAGAAGAACCGATCTTCGAACCGATTTGATCTGAAAATTTTAATTTGGAGAAGAATTGATCTCCAAACTGAATTGAACTGAAAATTTTAATCTCTGAACTAAACCGAACCGAAAATTTGGAGCAATTTTGGAGCCTTAATTTTTTAATCTCTAATATTATGGAGCAATTCTAGAAAATTGCATTCTCCGAACCGAACTGGACCGTGCACACCCCTAATAGTAACATTTAACAAAAAAGTGATCAAATTATAACAAAAGAAAAAAATAATTCTTATACTTAAAATAATAATGTTACTTCACAAAAAAATAATACAAAATTTTTATATTTTCATTAATCAAAATAAATTATTTAAAATAAATTAGGTTAATTTGTGTTAACCCTATTCATGATCAATCTCTTGATTTTAACTTTTATAATTAATTTAATATTGCTAATAAAGTTTGCTAAGTGTTGTAGATCAAAAGCATCTTTAAAACGAAGTCAAAGTTGATCCTTAAAGTTCACCAAGACTTGAGCAAATAATAAGAGCCAAATGGAAAGCATTCTACCATGTTTCTAAGTCAATTCAAGCATATTGGAGTGGCTCACGAGCATCCCTCATGATCGGGACTCTTAGTCACGAGGCAAAGGAGCAATCAAGATAAGAAGAATCAAAGAGCCCGGATTGCTCATGATCGTGGCTAGATTATGAAGAGTGATCCCAATTGTGATCCTCTCATCCAGCTCGTGATTAAAAAGCCTCTCTTAAGTCCTTGAATTGTTGACCTACTCATGAGTGGTGCTCAAGGTCGTGACCAACTTGTGAGCACAACAGACTCATCAATTATTGAATAAAGGCTATGACTTCAAAGACCAGGACTCCTCACGATCACCTATCACGATTGTGACCAAATCATGAGGCACAACATTTAAGCAACCAATGGCTATTTCTTACACCCCTATAGTGAGCACCTCCACACGACCGTGACCAGGCCAAATCCTGCAAAAAGGCAGAATTGCATTGAATGCATTCTATGGAGGTTAAAGATGACTTAAATGCTTCTCAACAACTCTTTTGTGATCTCTAAGTCTAAAAACATCTCTTGGAGGTTCATTAAAGAGTTACACACTTTAGTTGTTGAATATTTCTCCTTAGCATTCATTTTAACATTCAATGTACTCTTCTACTCCTTTGGTATTTATTAACTCTTTTGAGAGTGGGTTGTGTGATAGAATTAAGACTCTTATTCTTTAAATTTTTGGGATTTAGAAAAAGGCAAATGAGGTCTTGTTCTAGCGTGAAGGGTCTAAGTGTTCTCTTATTGAAAAAACTTAGGAATTGGTTGAGAGTTAACTTTAAAACTCTTTGATTGTGTGGTTAGAGTTGAGCCTAAAAGTCAAGCTTATAAAAATTAATCTAAGTGAGTAGATTGTGGTGATTCAAAAATCCTAACTTGGGAGAGTTAGGTGGAGACATAAGTTTGTTGATAAACCAAACTCCTTAAGTGCTTGTGTTCCTTCTTCTTAATCCTTAATTTTTCTCAATTGTCTTTGAAATCTTCAAAAGCCCTATTCCCCCCCCCCCTTCTGGGGCTATTACAGTTGGTATCAGAGCTTGACTTCTTGGTACTTAATTATAAGAAGAAAAGATTATGGTGAGTGAATCTTTAAACTTTTCATCTCTTAGACCCCTTCTTTGATGGTAGTGACTACCCACATTGGAAGTTCAAGATGAAATTGCATTTAGATAATGATCCTATTAGACTTTGGGATGTTTTTCTAAAGGGTTAGGAACCACCTAAAATCAATATTGATGGTGTAAAGACTATCCTTGTAAGAAGTCAATGGTCAAATGATAAAAAAGAAGAGAACTACAAGAAAAAGAATCAATAATGGAGATAACAAATCGCCTTTACTAATTATTAACTTTATATATATATTATTAAATTTATTATTATAAATTTTAAAATTTATTAATTATTTAATTTTAATTAATATTATATAATTACATAATTATTTAATAATATTGTGCAATTAAATATTATATAATTATTTAATATAAATTATTAAATTATTTAAATTATTAATGATTAAATTATCAATAGACCAAGTGGCCCAAGTTCAAAGTAGGTGGTACAAACCTAGCCTTACTTCATCTTTCTCACACACACATACAACATACGTTGTGACAGTAATGCTGCCATAAAATCCTCATTTTCTTTGCTTTTGCAACTTAAAGTCTGCAACTATAAGAACCACTACAGTGGCAAGCACTAAGTCTAATCATAATAGCAGAGAAGACGACGATGCCCCTCATACTGATAACAAGGATACTAGAGCTCAAGTGGCTCCAATCGTGAAGCTAGAGGAGGTGGCCGTCTCTACCGGTAAAGAAGACGAGGATCCAATTCTCGATGTGTATGTTAGGCTATGATTTGATACTTCCATCAATACCCTTTATTGTTTTCTTTTGATTTGCCCTTTTGCTCATTTGACCATAAGTTGCAGAGCTGAATCCTAGATCGTTATTAATGTTAGGCTCTTTCTTTCAACATTTTATTTGCTTTTTACATTGATATCTTGTTGTGGTTTTTAGCTAATTTTCACTTATGAGTTGTAGTTCATGAATGGCATGACTTTTTCATAATAAAGGCTCCAAATAAGTCTTCTTTGGTGTTAAGGATGGTGGTTTTTGGTGTTTGTAATGGTATGAGGTGTCTACATTTACTCAATTTACCTTAAGCAAATTAGCATTCACATCGAGCTTGGAATTTTCAGTCTTGGAGTGATTGAAAAGCTATGCCCAAAACCTAATATTGAGCCATAGGAAATCCCTTACATGTACTACCCAAAAATCCAAAACTTTCAGTAGGTAAGAAAATAATTAGACATTGTATTTTACTTAAACTGTTTGTAAGCTTTAATAATGTGTCTATTTGTTACATTATATGGTTGAATGTTTGTGTAATCCAATGCACAAGTTTGTGATTCTATTAATGCAGAGATCAAGGAGTGGATGGTTTGAGACTTTATTAAATAACCATACTAACATCAGCTCAAATGGAGATATTTTCTCTGTTAAAGTTAAGAGGAGTAATGTTTCAATGATTGTGGAGACTTTGGATAAAATTTATAATCTAAACTTGCTTAGTAATGCTTCCAAGAATGAGCATACTGCTGCAGTTAGCTTAAAGTAGATGCTTAATCAGATAAGAATGCTACTTGTTCATATATCAGATTCTCATATATATATTATGTGCTAATATGTTACATTATATATTAGAGTGTTCATTTCAGTTTATTCTATACTCTTTGTTATGATTTTTTTTTTTGCAATTGTAATGCTATTGTTGTTTTAATATTTTATAATTTACCAAGAGAATGTGAATGAACTAAAAATTTTATAATTTATGGTATTTTTATGTCATTATTAAGATCCTCTTCAAATAACTATGCAAAATTGTTTTGCTTTGATTCTTTAAAGGTTTTTGTTATTGAAATTAAAATGACAATAGAGGTGAATAAAAACTGAATCGGATTGAAACCTGAATAAAAACTAACAATTTTGATTCGATTCAGCTTTTAATTTTAAGAAAATCAATCTATTCAGTTTTGCTCACCTTACTTGACAGGATGCCTTACCATAGTTGGTGGCATACTCTCTTTTGAACAATGGCTACCACAACCAACACTACTAATGATATAACTATTCCGTTTTCTAGTTAGATTATAGATATAAGCTTAATTAACCTAGATTTTGAGCCTGTTATCAGTTTTAGAGGATTATGGTATATAACTATTTATTGTAGTATGCTTTATATGAATTGTTGAAGCTCTCGTGGGTGAGGAAGTGATGCACAAGAGTTGACCATGGGTCTTAATCATGTTATTTTTCTCCAGTTCTTGTCATATATTTATGATCCTATTAGTGTACAGGATTGTGAAAACCTTGTTGTAGAGAGGCGAGAAGCTCATACAGAGCCAGTGGCACCTCTAACTATTAATGCATTTGAAATTATATCTACATCCCAGGGTTTTAATCTCAACAATCTTTTTGAGAAACAAATGGTATATATCTTGCCGACGATGGGTTATACATCTTGTTCTTTTTTGTCTCTCAAAACTTTAACATATCACATCAATTTAGATTTTAAAGTGAAGGATAAGGGCACGACTCCTCGATGGGTTGCATTTGTGGACTTCTTTGTTGCATCGCTAACAAAACATAATGTTATTTCGGGTGCTCATAGATATGTTGGAACTACTTATGTTTGTTATTTTGATTGAGTTAGATAATGAGTTATTAGTATCTTTTGTATTTATATTTATGGGATAATTTACATTAACATTTGAAAATGATTAAAAAATATCAATGTAAAAATACATTTGAAATGTCAACCAAGGATAATTGTGATTATTCTTTAAATAACACTTAACAAATGTTACTTTATAATCATGTATATAACTTTTTTTTATCATTTTGCAAATGTTACTTTAAATAATTAGAGTGATGTTTAAAACATGTCAAAATAAGTGGTGTTAAAAATGATGTTTAAAAGTATATACCAACACTTAGAATAAATATGGCTTTAATATGTAGCGACACCCAATTAATTTGCAAGAAATGTCAGTAAAAAGTCTAAAATGACATTTTTCAAATTTATAACATTTTACCATTGTCAATACAAAACATTTTTCTTGTAGTGTAAAAATTAAATTATATTCTAAATTATCCCTAGTTCATTATTGTTTGAATAATATACGAGATATTAAGTCAACCTATAGGTAAATATTTGAGAAATGATGTAATAAATTTATTCACTATGAGACAACTGCATGGATAATAATATTGAAGTAATTTTTATCACAATAACATTATCCTAGTTCTCTTACATGAAATCAACATTGTTTCCTACATGACAAGTTCTATATCGACACATATATTATTGTTAAAATAGAGTGAATCATTTAAGGAATGTGAATGATTAAGAAGGAATTTGTCTCTTATTTATTTTGAGAAAGACATCTATGGGCTCTTTGACAAATTAAACTAGAGAAAAGTTGTAAACATCCGAATTATTTTTTTAAAATTATAAAATAAATTTCTGGGATTTGCAGTGTTAATAAATATTTTATTAATATTGAGATTATTATTTAGTGAAATTAAATTTGATTTTTGGTGTTGAATATTATTTGAATTATTATTTTATAAAAGTGTGTTAATGATATTTTAATAACTTGTTAGCTAAGTAGTATTTTATATTTTATTGTGTATATTATTATGGTGGAGAGAATTAATTAGATATATTATATTTATATATGTATATTGTATAGTGTTTCGATGGGAGAGTTAGTATTTTATTATTATTATAAAAAAAGGCAGAATTAAAATTTTTTTTGGGCTATTTCTTTTTCTTCTTTTTCTTCTTCTTCTTTCTTTCTTCCCTTTCGTCTTTGTGGACCGACCAGACCGCCACCACCACTGCTACTTCTCCTCACCGTCATCACCACCACGTCACGCCGCCACCAGCTCGCCGTCCAGCCAGCCAGTCGCCTCTCTTCCTCCTTCACGTTTTCTCTTGCTTGGCTAGAGCTCATTTTGCTCGCCGGCGACGTTTTCGACTTCGGTTTGCTGTGATTCCGGTGTCGTTGGAATCCTCATCTTCCAAGCTTCTCGAATCTACCTTTAGTTTCTTCGATCTCCTTCCGGATCGACTTGAAACGAGGTAAATTCATTTTTGAGTTTTTGTTAATTTTTGGTTAATTGAGTTTTAGGCTAAATGTTGAGTATAAAATTTGATGTAGAGATTAAATGCTATGCAAAAATAAATTTTCTATATTTTTTGGATTTATTTTTAATTTTTGGTTCTGGTTACTATTCCGAGCCCAAAATTTTTGACAATTTTAATAAATACTATATATTACTTGGAGCAATATTTGTGAAGGAAATTTTGTAAAATTAATTATAGATAATATATTATAATTTTTGGAATTTATATGTGAAAAATATAAATTTTAAAGAAAATTGTGTAATTTGATTTTTAATTTATTTTTGGTAAATTTATAGTTAATTAACATGTATAAGGATAATTTTGATTATTAGAAAGTATAAATTAATTTTATTAGCTAAATTAGTATTTTTGTATATTTTGTTGATTTTAGATTAATTTTCGGAAATAATATAAATGTATATAAATATTATAATATTTAATTGTTTGATGATTTAATTATATTTAGCGTTAAAATATATTCTTATGAATTTTCTGGAATTTTATAAATAACAAATTTTAAGGATATATATTAATATATTAAATGAGAAATATTAATAGTTTAAATAAATTGGGCTTATATATATGATTATTTATTTAAAAGAAATTATTATTCAAATAGCCAGATTAATTTTTTATAAAATTTTGTTATATATTTTTATAACTCAAATATATCTATACGTGTGGCAGTGTTGTTGTTGAACTCGGTCGAAAATTGTGTGTAGTTTGGGAATCCGATCCGAGTGTGGTACTGTGTGGTGAATAGAAGTGCTTTTCGTGCAGGATCGACTCTATTTTTAGTAGAGGGGTGTCCGTTTTACAAGAGAGACTCTGCCAAATTTTTGGAAGATTTCTCGTAAAACGTGACACCGGTATCTGTGAAATTCTGAGTCTGTTTAGCATTGTGTTTTAGATTGAGTCAATTCCTTCATTTCATGATTTTATTAATTTTTGAGAATCTCATGATTTAATTATTTTATCCAATGATATTTTAAACAAATATTATTTATTTTAGAGAACTCCGGAGCACGAGCTGTAGCACCAGGGCAATAATGAATGCATCGCCCGACACGCTCAACCTATGAGTTAATTTTATGAAATGTGTGTTGTGTGTTTTTAGAATATTTTCTAGCAATTAGAAATAATAAAGAAATGAATATATGATGGATTTATGAATAATAAATGAAAGCATGTTTAAAGGAAAAATTATTTTGTTATGTTTTATTTATTTATTTATTTAATCGTTTATTTATTCATTATATAATGATTTATTTACTTTATTTAATTAGTCATAATTCCAATTGATTTGGAGATAATGGTAGAATGTGCTACCTAGTGGGTGTCACTCGGACCACGTGCACACAGGTAAGATCTCAGTATGTGATTAAAATGTGAATGGTTAGAGGTCGGTGGAGCTAGTGCTCTCGGGCCGGTAAGTGGGATGTAACTCGATTGAGCTTGCTCTCGGGACATCAATATAAAATAAGTGAAATGACTGTGGTAGTAACTCAGCTGAGCTTGCTCTCGGGATGACGATCACTTGGATTAAAGAGAGCTGAAAGGCTAGTAGAATAATGGTTTAGGTGTTCTATCTGGTTTCCACAAAAATAACTATTTTAAATATTTTTGTACGAGGATTTCATATTAAATTGATTCAAGAAGTTTTAAAGAGATTTTCTATAAATATTATTGAGAAAAGTAAATGATTCTAATAATTATAATTAGTTTATTCTATTTTGTTTTAAAAAGGGTTTTAATAAATGGTTTTAAAAACATCATGCATTTTATAAAATTGATTCACTCAGTGAGGTCTGATTCTCCTTAACTTATTTTTTTTTTTTTTGGATCTCACAGTCTGTCTGCTAGTACCCCTAGTTTGCGCCGAGTTTGTTCTTCACCGACTGTACTATGTATGTTAATTTAATTTGTATACTGTGTAACTACATTCTAGACACCGCAGTAGTAAATTCAAATGTGTATTATCGGTATTTTGATTTTACCTGGTTTGAAATGTTGTATTTAAAGAATATTGTTTTATGCTTTTAATATTGTGCATTTATTGTTGAGTGTATTATTTTTATTCCACGAAAATTTTTTTAAGGCTTACGATGGGTCGGTTACTTTATGTATTCCTATTCCCTAGTGCCGGTCATGTGCCTTTGGTATCAGAGCCCATGTTTTATTTTCGCCTCTAATGATCTTCGAGCTATGTTTTTCTTGAACTACTGCGGTAATTAGGTTGATAAATGTCGATTGTTGTCCTCATTGTTCTTAGGCTTCCGTGTTATGTCTGTTCCTTATTGTGTCTTGAATTTCATTTGGTTTTGTCTTTTCAGAATGAGAAGGAGAGCACAAAATGCTCCTACTGCCGAGGTAGCATATGATGATGATGAGTATTCCGTACAGGATGAAGTTTTTCCCCCTGCTCCTCAGCATAGAGGCAAAGGAAGAGGTAGGGGTAGGGGTAGGTATAGAGCAGAAGCAACGTAGATGCAAGAACAAGATCAACATGTAGGACAAGGAGTCCTGAGGTTGATCCTGTAGCTTTTGCAGCTGGAATGGCGGGCATTAACCAAGGCTTGGCAGCTCTGAATCAAGCCATGCCTTTAGTTCAACAGATGCTTCAACAGAGAAATCAGGGGATGTCTGATGCAGAAGTAGCATTACTATATTCTCGAGTAGGAAGAGTTTCTTTTGATGGCACTAGAGATGCATTGGATTTCCTTAATAATATTAAGGCCAAAACTCGAATAGGCTACACAGATTATCAGCGGATTATAGTTGTAGAGTTGTTTGTTCAGGCAATAGCTCAGGATTGGTTCATGCAGTCCATTCAGTCCCGCATGACTACGATGACTTGGTTGGACTTTAAGGAGCAGTTTCTGAGGTACTTTTGTCTAGTATCAATGAGGTATAACTACAGATGGTAGCTACTGCACATAAGTAAGGGTGATCAGTCAGTTGCAGACTACACCCATGAGTTCCTCAGACTGGGTTGTCATGCACTAGATGTGATGCAAGATGACAAGAGAGCTGTAGAGTTATTTGTGATGGGTTTAGGTGTAGCCTACATCAGTATCCAAACTATAGACCGAATGTTGGGTAGTGTTATTGAGGAGGCTCGACAGTTAGAGAGACGCCATATTATGCATGGCACCATTCCTAACCCTTATGCGAGCAGTAGCAGTGGAGTAGTGGTGACACAGGGGATTCAACAGCTTGTGTTTTAGATGGGCAGTGTTGGTAATCAGACTGCGGGCACTTCACAGCAGGGTTATCAAAGTAATTGGGTGCATAGGACTTGCAAACACAGTAGACGGAGTAGTAGACCTTTGAGATTCAGACCTAAAGCTAGTAGTGGTAGTAGCAGTCAGAGCTCTGGGCATGGTAGTTCAGGCTCGGGGCCCAGTGCATGCCTTACTTATGGCTGAGTACATCAGGGGTCATGCCATTTGTTGACGGGAGCCTGCTTTAAGTGTGGGTAGATTGGACATCTTGCCAGAGCTTGTCCTAACACTGGATATCAGTCTTCTTATGCCCATGGATCTTCGTCTTCAGTTACTCAGCCATTTTAGCAGGTGCAGCAGCCCTACCAAGCACCTAGGTACCCTCAGTAGAGGCTGACTCAGTATGTGGGCCAGTAAGGCCAAGGTTCAGGAGGTAGATATGGGGGTAGACCGAGTGGTAGAGGATTCACTCAGCCTTCCAGTTCTTAGCAAGCTGGTCGTGGACAGGCAAGGGTGTTCACTTTGACTCTTCAGGATGTTCAGGCATCTAATGCAGTGGTAGCAAGTACTCTCTCAGTGTGTTCTTTTAAGGCTAGAGTTTTATTTGATCCTGGTGCATCACACTCTTTTATTTCGCCTGTCTTTGCTTCGAGGATGGAGTGGCAACCATCCAAATTATTTTTTCCCTTGTCTGTAGCGACTCCACTTAATGATGAGTTAGAGACAGACATATTCTTTCCATCTTGTCCCGTGTTGGTGGAAGGTAGAGAGTTGCTGGTAGACTTAGTATTATTAGATGTAATTGATTTTGATGTGATCTTGGGGATGGACTGGTTAGCTCGCCATTATGCCATGCTGGATTGTCGAGAGAAGGTGGTGATTTTCAGAATCCCTAATGATGAAGAGTTTTGATTCAGAGGCGATAAGAGTTCAATGCCTCAGAATCTTATTTCTACAATCACAGCTAGAAAGATGCTCAGTAGAGGATGTAAAGGCTATTTAGCTGTGGTCAGAGATACAAAGGTGGACATAGGAGCAGTTGAGAAGGTGCTAGTGGTGTGCGAGTTTCCTGAAGAATTTCCAGGATTGCCACCAAATAGAGAGATAAAATTTTGTATCGATGTTGTACCTGGTACGAATCCTATATCTGTGCCACCTTACAGAATGGGACTTGCAGAGTTGAAAGATCTTTTTGAGTAGTTGCAAAAGTTACTTGATAAGGGTTTTATTAGACCCAGCACATCTCCTTGGGGTGCACCGGTGTTATTTGTGAAGAAGAAAGATGGTAGTCTTTGACTTTGTATTGACTATAGACAGTTGAATAAGGTTACCATCAAGAACAAATATCCTCTCCTAAGGATTAATGACTTATTTGATCAACTTCAAGGAGCTCAGTATTTTTTTAAGATTGATTTGAGGTCAGGGTATCATCAATTGAGAATTAGAAGTGGAGATGTACCTAAGACTGCATTTTGGATGAGATATGGCCATTATGAATTTTTAGTGATGTCCTTTAGGTTGACTAATGCTCCAACAACCTTTATGGACATGATGAATCGGGTATTTAGGCCATACTTAGACCAATTTGTGATTGTCTTTATTGATGATGTCTTGGTATATTCAAGAAGTATGGAGGAGCATGCAAGGCATTTGAGGTTGGTGCTCTAGACCTTGAGGGAACATCAATTGTATGCCAAATTCTTGAAATGTGAGTTTTGGTTAGGTCAAGTGGCATTCTTAGGCCACGTGGTATCCAAAGATGGCATTCAAGTGGATCCTAAGTAGATTGAAGCAGTTGCAGAATGGTAAAGACCTACAACAGTCACTGAAGTGAGAAATTTTCTGGGTTTAGCAAGCTATTATAGGAGATTTGTAAAGGATTTCTCCAAGATTGCAGTGACCTTAACAAGGCTAACTCAGAAGAATGTCAAGTTTATTTGGACTGACAGATATGAAGAGCACTTCCAGTTGCTTAAGGACTTGTTGACTTCAGCTCTAGTATTGACTTTACCTTCATGGAATGAAGGGTATACGGTGTACTGTGATGCTTCTCAAGTATGACTGGGGTGTGTATTGATGCAGAATGGGAGGGTGGTTGCTTATGCTTCATGTCAATTAAAGAAGCACGAGCAAAACTACCCCACCCATGATTTGGAAATGGCAGCTATGGTGTTTGCTTTGAAGATATGAAGGCATTATTTATATGGTGTAACTTGTGAAATATACACCGACCACAAGAGCTTAAAGTACATCTTTCAGCAAAGAGACTTGAATTTAAGACAAAAGAGATGGATGGAACTTCTAAAAGATTGTGATTGCTCTATTCTTTACCATCATGCTAAAGAGAATGTGATAGCTGACGTACTGAGTAGAAAGTCAGCAGGCAGTCTTGCACATATCAGCACAGAAAAGAGGCTAATCATTAAGGAGTTGCATGAACTGATTGATCAGGGGTTGCAATGGAAGATAACCAAGAAATGTCTTTGAGCTCAATTCAGAGTATGATCAATGTACTTGGATAGAGTTAAAACAGCCCAGAGAAGAGATCCACAGTTGCAAAAGATTTTGTTTAAAGTGCAACAAGGTAAATCCAGAGACTTTGTAATTAATAGTGAGGGCACGTCGCGTTTAGGCACAAGGCTATATGTACCAGATGTGGATGAATTAAGAAAGGAGATTATGGAGGAAGCCCATTTTTCTGCTTATAGTATTCATCCAGGTTCTACCAAGATGTATCATGATTTGAATAATACATATTGGTGGAATGGGATGAAGAGAGACATTGCAGAATTTATGTCCAAGTGTCTTACTTGTCAGCAGGTAAAGTTGGAATATTAGAGGCCTTCAGGATTGTTACAATAGTTGCCCATCCCAGAGTGGAAGTGGGATATGATTGCTATGGATTTTGTAGGTGGCTTACCTCGTACATCAAGTGGCTATAATGCTATCTGGGTGATAGTTAACTGATTGACAAAGTCAGCTCACTTTTTGCCAATTAAGAAGATGTACTCTACCGACAGGTTAGCAAGATTGTATGTTAACCGAATTATTTATCTTCATGGAGTACCAGTGAGTATAGTGTCTGACAGAGGAGCCACTTTTACTTCAGTCTTTTGGCAAGAATTACATAAGGTCTTAGGCACAAGGTTGGACTTCAACATGATTTTTCATCCTCAAAATGATGGTCAGTCTGAAAGGACCATTCAAACTTTAGAGGATATGCTTCGAATGTGTGTGATGGATTTTAGTGGTCAATGGGATGTACACTTGCCATTGATTGAATTTGCATATAACAACAGTTATCATGCAAGTATTGAAATTACTCCGTATGAAGCATTGTATGGAAGAAAGTGCAGATCACTTTTGTGTTGGGAAGTTGGCGAGAGACATTTGACAAGACCAGAATTGGTACAAGTGACTTCTGAAAAGATAGCCATCATTTAGCAGAGGCTAAAGACAACCTTCAATAGATAGAAAAGTTATGCAGACCCTAAGAGGAAAGATGTGTCATTCTCTGTTGGAGACTTGATGTTTCTTAAAGTGTCTCCAATGAAGGGAGTGATGAGGTTCGGTAAGAAGGGTAAGTTAGCTCCAAGATATATCGGACCCTTCGAGATTTGATAGAGAGTTGGCAAAGTGGCATACAAACTGGTGTTACTGCCAGAGTTATCACGGATTCACCCAGTGTTTCATGTCTCAATGTTGAGGAAGTATGTTTTCGATCCTTCACATGTTCTTCAGCCTCAGACAGTAGAGCTCAGCAAAGATTTGGTGTATGAAGAGTACCCAGTGGTGATAGTGGATCGATAAGTTCGACAGATCCGTACTAAGGAGATTCCAATAGTGAAAGTGCTGTAGAGCAACCATACGATGAAAAATTGCACGTGGGAGACCGAGGCAATGATGCAAGTGGGATACCCCTATCTTTTTCATTTGTGAAAAATTTTGTACTCCTTTTATTTTGTTAAAATTCGAGGACAAATTTTTATAAGGAGAGAATATTATAAACATCCGAATTATTTTTTTAAATTATAAAATAAATTTATGGGATTTGCAGTGTTAATAAATATTTTATTAATATTGAGATTATTATTTAGTGAAATTAAATTTGATTTTTTGTGTTGAATATTATTTGAATTATTATTTTATAAGAGTGTGTTAATGATATTTTAATAACTTGTTAGCTAAGTATTATTTTATATTTTATTGTGTATATTATTATGGTGGAGAGAATTAATTAGATATATTATTTTTATATATGTATATTGTATAGTGTTTTGATGGGAGAGTTAGTATTTTATTATTATTATAAAAAAAGGCAGAATTAAAAATTTTTTTTGCAGGCTATTTCTTTTTCTTCTTCTTCTTTCTTTCTTCCCTTTCTTCTCTGCCGGACCGACCAGACCGCCACCACCACTGCCACTTCTCCTCGCCCCCATCACCAACACGTCGCGTCGCCACCAGCTCGCCGTCCAGCCAGCTAGCCGCCTCTCTTCCTCCTTCCCATTTTCTCTTGCTTGGCCGGAGATCCTTTTGGT
This sequence comes from Mallotus repandus, assembly GCA_949671775.1. Lineage (NCBI taxonomy): Eukaryota > Viridiplantae > Streptophyta > Magnoliopsida > Malpighiales > Euphorbiaceae > Mallotus > Mallotus repandus. Next base: position 17,714 of record CATIWM010061233.1, read on the forward strand.
TGTCGGTGATGTTTCCGGTGTCGGTTGGCCGTGATTCTGGTGTTGTTGGAATCCTCATCTTCCAAACTTCTTGAATCTACCTTTGATTTCTTTGATCTCCTTTCGGATCGACTTGAAACGAGGTAAATTCATTTTTGAGTTTTTATTAGTTTTCGGTTAATTAAGTGAGTTTTAGGCTAAATGTTGAGTATAAAAGTTGATGTAGAGATCGAATGCTATGCAAAAATAATTTTTCTATATTTTTTGGATTTATTTTTAATTTTTGGAATTTTTGGTTCGGGTTACTATTCCGAGCCCAAATTTTTTGACAATTTTAATAAATACTATATATTATTTGGAGCAATGTTTGTGAAGGAAATTTTTTAAAATTAATTATAGATAATTTATTATAATTTTTGGAGTTATATGTGAAAAATATAAATTTTAAAGAAAATTGTGTAATTTGATTTTTAATTTATTTTTGGTAAATTTATAGTTAATTAACATGTATAATGATACTTTTGATTATTAGAAAGTATAAATTAATTTTATTAGCTAAATTAGTATTTTTGTATATTTTGTTGATTTTAGATTAATTTTCAGAAATAATATAAATGGATATCAATATTATAGTATTTAATTATTTGATGATTTAATTATATTTAGTGTTAAAATATATTTTTATGAATTTTTTGAAATTTCATAAATAATAAATTTTGAGTATATATATTAATATATTAAATGAGAAATATTAATAGGTTAAATAAATTGGGCTTATATATATGATTATTTATTTAAAAGAAATTATTATTCAAATAGCCCCATTAATTTTTTATAAAATTTTGTTATATATTTTTATAACTCAAATATATATATACGTGTGGTAGTGTTGTTGTTGAACTCGGTCGGAAATTGTGTGTAGTTTGGGAGTCCTATCCGAGTGTGGTACTGTGTGGTGAATTGAAGTGTTTTTCGTGCAGGATTGACTCTACTTTTAGTAGAGGGGTGTCCGTTTTACAAGAGAGACTCTGCCGAATTTTCGGTAGATTTCTCGTAAAATATGATACCGGTATTTATGAAATTCTAAGTCTGTTTAGCATTGTGTCTTAAATTAAGTCAATTCCTTCATTTCATGATTTTATTAATTTTTGAGAATCTCATGAATTTAATTATTTTATCCTACGAGCATATTTTAAATAAATATTATTTATTTTAGAGAACTCCAGGGCACGAGCTGTAGCACCAGGGCAACAAAGAATGCGTCGCCCGGCACGCTCAACCTATGAGTTAATTTTATGAAATGTGTGTTGTGTGTTTTCATAATATTTTCTAGTAATTAGAAATAATAAAGAAATGAATATATGTTGGATTTAAGATAATAAATGAAAGCATGTTGAAAGAAAAAATTATTTTGTTATGTTTTATTTATTTATTTATTTAATCGTTTATTTATTCATTATATATTGATTTATTTACTTTATTTAATTCGTTATAATTCCAATTGATTTGGAGATAATGGTAGAACGTGCTACCTAGTGGGTGTCACTAAGACCACAAGAGCATGCGTAAGATCTTAGTATGTGATTAAAATGTGAATGGTTGAGCTCGGTGGAGCTAGTGCTCTCGAGCCGGTAAATGGGATGTAACTCGGTTGAGCTTGCTCTAGAGACATCAATATAGAATAAGTGAAATGACTGTGGCAGTAACTCAGTTGAGCTTACTCTCGGGACGACAGTCACTTGGATTAAAGAGAGCCGAAAGGCTAGTAGAATAATGGTTTAGGTTTTCTACCCGGTTTCCATTGAAATAACTATTTTAAATATTTTTGTATGAGAATTTCATATTAAATTGATTTAAGAAGTTTTAAAGAGACTTTCTATAAATATTATTAAGAAAAGTAAATAATTTTAATAATTATAATTAGTTTATTCTATTTTGTTTTAAAGGGTTTTAACAAATGATTTTAAAACCATCATGCATTTTATAAAATTGATTCACTCAGTGAGGTCTGATTCCCCTCAACTTATTTTTTTTTCAGGACCTCACAGTCTGTATGCTAGTACCCCTAGTTTGTGCCGAGTTTGTTCTTCACCGGCTACACTATGTATGTTAATTTAATTTATATATTGTGTAACTAAATTTTAGACACTGCAGTAGTAAATTCAAATATGTATTATCGGTATTTTGATTTTACCTGGTTTTAAATGTTGTATTTGAAGAATATTATTTTATGCTTTTAATATTGTGCATTTATTATGATTTATTGTTGAGTGTATTGTTTTTATTCCGCAAAAAAAATTTTAAGGCGTACTACGGGTTTCGGTTACTTTATGTATTCCCATTCCCAAGTGCCGGTCATGTACCTTCGGTTCGGGTCATGACAAAAGTACATAACCATGCTCAATTAAATTGATAAGGTTATCAATATCAGTCTATTTAAGATTGATAATGATATGATTAAATAGTATAAGAATGGCATAAATCATACCTTATGTTCAGTCAAGATACCCTGTGATAAAATAATTATAGTACTTATTGTGCATTAGGTTATGTCAGATTATTGGCCTTCATATGACTTTGATAATCATAATGTCTTGCTAGAGGTCACTTGTGATTTATGGGCCAGATATAGAATTTCAAGCCTGCTTTCAATGTTTTATGAACTTATAAGGTCACACACTTAGAATATATTTATTTATTTAAGATAATTATTATTTTTATTAAATTGGAAATAAATATATTTTGAAAATAAATCAAATAAAAAAGGGAAGTAGATGCATCAAAATCATTTTGATACATCAAAGATGCTGGAAACCCCTAAAAAGGAAACTAAAAATGAGGAAAGAAAACCCTAAACAATATGTGTATATAAATACATATGTGTGCATGTGTGTATTCATTCCTTAAGGTTTTTAATTTTCTTTTTATTATTCTTTTGAGAAAAGAAAACAAATACATACATAAGACTGTCTTGAGAGCTCACCAACACTATTTTGTGGTTCCTATTTGTATGGATACTAATAAAGGAAACCGTTGCTACAATGATATCTCAATCCCAAGGTAGGGTGACATTGAAGTGAACCCCCCTCTTGTCCTTCCAACAATCTTGCCTTTACTGTGTTTTTATGAGATTTTATATCGTTCTTGTTATTTTAATTCAATTGCATGGATCATGTAAGGGTTTTATAAATTTAAATTTTTATTTCCTTTACATTTTTAAACCATGAAATCCAACATGAACGTCGTATAATAAGCAAGGTATAGCTTAACAATAAATCAATAACACATGAAAAATGAAAACTTAAAGGAAGGTTATCAAAGGTGCCACTTTTAAAAAGTTATAGAATATATGTTAGCGTTGATGCCTTTATACATTTATTTGTCATAAATTCAAGTATTTTTTCATTCTATTCTTATTTACTTGAAATTTTTTCACTTTATAACATAATTGAGTTACAATTTGCATTATAAATAATATAAAGAATTACAATATCAAGTGTAGTAACGAATATACCATTATATATTTACTTAAACTATCCTTATTAAGTACATCAATCGAGTTATAATTCAAATATTACTTTGCATCATTTACTTTATGTTGCTGTTGTATGCATTCTTTTTTAGGGAACACACACTCGGTAGGCAAGAGGATATCGAATTCTGAATGTTATTGACATGGGAGGGACAATGACTATAACACCAGAGAATGAATACTATCCCTCTCGGAATGAGCAAAAGAACCTTGTAGGAAATCGAAGAAGCCTTGTAAATTTGGAGTTACCACCTAACCACAGTTGAAAAATGGAAAACGAACTTTGTATGGTAAGAAAACCTGTTTCCCTAGTTATAGATCCTAGATTCGAGAAGTCAATTTTAATTGATTGTTTCATGATTTACATGACCTAAATTGCTTGTCATATTAAACTAGTTTTAGTTTTAATGATGTATTTGGCATTGAACATTATCATTAGTCACTTGCACAATATTAACATTATTATTAATTATGGAAATTAGAGCATATATAATCAAGGAAAAATGATATTGAAAATAAAATAGTTAAAATAAGAAATATAACAAAAAAATAAAAAAAGGAAAATCAAATAAAGTAAGTTAGCAAATCAAGCAAATAGTACACAAATTATGCAAAATAATCAAATAAAGCAAAAATAGAAGAAAGAAAAAATGGGAAAAGGGGTTATAGATTACAACGAAAATAGCACACAAAGTTTAAACTAATGCGAATTAGGTTTATCTAACAAATAAAACCCGCAACAATCTATTGATACCCATATCTTAGATCGTCCGAGAAACAAGAATGGTGGAAACTAATACAAGATTTAAAGAAATAACTAAATGAATTTTAAATGATAAAGAATACAAAATGAATAGAAATAATTGAAAATTAAAGAACAAGATGATGATGAACTTAAAGAAAATAAATGAATTAAAGAAGTAATAGAAAAGAAACATAAAAAACGAACACACAAATTAAAATAACTAGGGATACATATCCTAATTCTTAGAGTCAAAGCTCTAATACCAAATTGACGCGAATTAGGTTTATCTAACAGATAAAACCTATAACAATCTGTTGATACCCACACCTTATATCATCCAAGAAACAAGAATAATGGAAACGAGAACCCTTAATTATCTAATAAAAAAAAACTTTAAGTATTAGGAAGTCACCACAATTAGATATGGAAGGTCTAATTGATAATACAAAAGGTTGTTCACCACAAATATAAAATTTGATAACAACACATGGTTAATTAAGTCACCAAAGAGAATCCTCTCAAAATTTTATTATTCATCCATGGTTGCACACCTCTTTAGGTTACATATAATAAAGCCTTTATATAGGCATAATAAACCCTAAATAAAACCTAATTAATAGCCTAACTAAACAAAAAAATATGATCCTTCTTAAATAAGAAAATATAATCCTACTTAAATAAGAAAATATAATCATACTTAAATTTAGATTTACATATACAGCAGCTTGTAATGCACTTTTGACTAGTATAAAGGCTGAAATGACTTAAGCCCAAAATATAAAACTATAGCCCTAGATGTCAGCTTTAAGTAGCATCTTGAATCGCTCTATTTGGATCTATATTAAGTAAGATATGACCCATTTAATGATGTATGTTCAGTCTACCTAGTTTTGTACATAACTTGTTAATTGTTCACAAATTTAGCCCATAAGGCTTTCTTAATCAAAGTTGTAGCTCAATGCCTTAGCTTTCCATAAACTTTTGAATCACCTCAATCTGAATTTTGTAGTGTGCATTATTATTAAAATATTGAAGCATGCTACACAAGACATGAATGAAAGTTGACTTACTAGCATAAACTAATCTTGAAATCTTCCTTAGATCACATTAATATATCCTTATCATGTTGATATAAATCCTCAAATTTATCTATGTACTCTTTTATTGCCATTAACCTTTACACTAAGGAAACAAATGATGCTACCTTTTTTTTTTCTAGTTACCTCTTTGTCAAATATTCACTATTTAACTCATCTTTAAGCACTTGCCATGTCAATGCTTCACTATATAGTTTTTTTACTTTGGTAAGCCAATCATCTACCTTACTAAACATAAAATCCATATATATTATATATCTTCTCATCATCACTTAATTATAAAATGTTAAAGTCTTTTTCCACAATCTTTACCATATGATCGACCTTATAAGGGTTTAACCTGCCATAGAACTGGTATGCCACGTACTTCTTTGCATACTCAATCACATCTTCAGATATAGAAGGCCCATCTTTTTTAGTCAATATAGTTGCCATTCTATGTGCTAGTGCCATAATATCAACTTGCATTATTGGTAGAACTGGTTGATTTGCTATATTCACTTGCACTAGGGGCAAGGAGGTTGCCAATTCTATACCCTTCTTAGATTATTTTCAATATCTGGCATGGAGCTATAGACTTTAAGCTTCCACACTTACTACCTATTTAGGCTTCTCATGGTTCATTCCTCTCGTTACCAACAAAAGTTAATGATTGAGGTGACTCTTGTGGCTATGCTTAACTCGTACTAGCATTCTCTGCCACTGCGACATTGTTAGCTCTCCCTTCATAGGTTCCTCAACTTCTACATTTGCCTTTACCTCTACCTTGAGTAGCTAATCTTCCTTTTTCAATTCTTGCCATCTTCTAAAATACAAGATCAAGGTCCTTCAATAGACTTCATTATCAAATATAGCTTAACTACTATTATCTACAAATTGTCTATCTTTAATAAAGTCTATAAAATCTATCTAACTTATGCTCTGATACCACAAGTTATGACATCCAAAACCTGTATTAGACCCCTCGATCCATCTAGGATAAGTATAGATATGGTAGAGCATTGATACTTAACCTATAGAAAATAACTTAACAATCTGGTTTATTCATTCTTATACATTATTTATACTATTTTTTTCATGTAATTTATTCCATAACTTATATTTCATTGACAATCATATTATAACCATAATGATA